>SNQJ01S0077457.1:34485-53363 GCA_010110895.2 Picea sitchensis | reverse complement strand
TCCTTTTCTTAGTTTTAAAGATTGCCATTCAATTATTGCTTTTTCTTTATAACCCAAAGGATAGAATTGTTTCCTAAGTGCATAAATGAAACTCTTCCATGATGGAAATACATTACCCACATGTTGTGTTCCTTTTTGCAGCTTGCTTTGCCACCAGATAAGAGCTGTACCTGCAAGCCTCAAAGATGCCAACTTGATTTGTGTGGCCTCATCCTTGATCTGTTGCACACTGCAGTATACCTCCATCTGCCTGATCCAGTTGTCAAGTTTTTCTGCATTTACTTCACCATCATAAATGGGCAAATCAAATTTTACATCAAGTTTTAACAATGGCATTTCATGTTTATTCTTATGAACATTTTTCTTTCCACTAGATTTAGAACTTGAACTTGAAGAAGAAGGAGAAGAAGGAGGTGTTGATGGAGGTGAAGGAGGAATTTGAGGATGGTCCTCTTCCTCTTCACTTTTTCCTTTTGAATAATTACCCAAAACTGGTCGCTTCCATTCTAAATAATCTTCATACAAAACTTTCACCATCTCCGACATAGCATGGAATGTTTTACGGAACTCTTTCTCATCTTGAGAAATCCCTTCTTCCGATGCCATCTTCTCGCTGTGAGAAGCTCTCTTTCTCAATCCAATTAATGGATTCTCTGCAACAATATCACCTTCACCACACTGTAGCTTTTCCCTAGTTAACATGCAAAACTCAAATCCAAACGTCAACTAGCTCTGATACCACTTGATCCGTAGGATATTTTAATGACTATGGTTGAGTTTTAATTTTGCATGCGTTAATTAACCATTTGAGAAACTTGGTGAAAGAATAATGAAAGAAGAGGAATTATAACAGCCATATACACATTTGTAGATTTGAAATGAAATAATAGACAACAAACCATAACACGCAGATTGATAACGGAGTTCAGCACAACTTTGCCTACGTCTCCGGGCCTTTGTCTCTGTGGGGGAGGCTTCTTTATTTCTGTTAAAGAGATCAAAAATACATCGCAGAAGTGCCAATTGGTTACAAGACTGATCTGGTCATGTTCGTCCAGATCTCAAGAACCCTGTAAAGAAAACGACACACAAAACAGACGTCCGGAGCTCCCAGAAATGGCTCGATAGCGTCTGCTCCTCAATATCTTTCCTGCATCAAAATGGCTTTGGCTTGGCTTCTCCTCAACATAACTTTGCTCTGATTTCTCTCCCATGGCCTCAAACAGGCCTAGTTTATATAGATCTGAATTTGGTTGCTCATCTCCAACTTCCTCCCAAAATTTGGGCTCCAAAAATGCCCAATATCTCCCAAAAATGGAGAAAATCAACAAGTATCAGGCATATTATTATTAAAAATCCAAAATCTTAACCAAAATCCCCACTGTATAAAAATTATTGGGTATTATCCTCTAGGCCTGGGCATGTGCCCCTTAAACTCGGTCATATGAGTGATCCATATGGCCATGCGCCCATGCGCTAGCCCCTTCCTCACGTTCCAGCTCCTGGATCTTTGGCATATACATAGGACCACGGGCCAGTGGTTATAACCTCCCGCGCATATTATGTAGGGATAGCCCCTGCCCTCGGATGTATGGGGGTTATGTGACCACGGGCTGGGGCTTAGCCCCCAACCCCCTCCTTTATGCACCATATTAGAATACCATGCAATATGTTTTATAATGTGGGTTTTATAACATAAACAATAATTTGGCACATTGGTAAAGGACCATTTCTTAAGGTGTTGGGCCTGGTGGTGGTTGTGGGTTCAAAAACCATGGACCCCAAAACATTTTTTGAAACATGCCACTTCAACTGATGTCTGGGTGCCATGTGGCTGCCCATGACTGGGCCACGTGGCATCTCCCCATTCGACGGATTAATGCCACTTGTCAACTATTGACTGGTCCAGTTGCCTGCCACATGTCTGCCCTGTCAGTGAACCTGTCCAATAACCACCAGCCAGAGAGTGCCACATCATCTCCTGCACAGTCAACATGCTGATGTCATGCTGACATCAGCATTGACTTTTTGACCAGTTGACCTTTGACTTTTTACCTCTTTGGGCTTCCGATCAGAACGCGATAACTTTCGCATATGGAGCCCGTTTGATGAAGTAAATATACCGTCAGAATCAGGAAGACGAGACAGACGCAATGGAACTGTTTTTGTCGCATTCCGAGCACTTTCATTTTTGAGCATTTTTAAGCCCTGTCAGGCTTCTGGATCCGATTTCAGATCAGACATATGCCACATTGAAAAAGAAGACATAAATAACTACATGTTCACAAAACAAAAAGACAAAAAATTGCATAAAAACTATACATATGTACAAGAAGTCACCCATGTGATGAACCTAAGAGTAACACTTCTTGAGGTAGAGCCCATTTCTAGGCTCTGCCAAGGCATTTCCTTAAAATTCAACCAGACGGTAAGTGCCCTTCTTCAAGACCTCTTTCATAATGAATGATCTGAACCACATGAGTTTGAACTTGCCTGCCCCTAGGGGATCTTTGTCTTGATCATAGACCAGGACAAGATTGCCTTCAGAAAAAATTTGAGGATGAACGAACCGATCGTACTGACACTTGACTTGTTTCTTATCAACCTCATTGGTCGAGGTTGCATCACATTGTTGCTCATCAAGGTGTTCGAGATATAGTAGGAATTCCTCAAGTGGTGAAGTGTCTGGAAGTAATTCCATTTCCAACTTTAGAGAAGGGATCTGACACTCAATAAGTAAGACTTATTCTAGCCCATTTACGAGTTGAAAAGGTGATAAACCGATGGGAGTCTTCATAGATGTTTGATAGGCCCACAACACCTAATACAACATCAACTGCTAATTTGACTTGGCATAATTGATCGTTTGTTGTAGAATAGTCTTGAGGGACTTATTCATAGCTTCAACCTGACCATTCGCGTGTGGGTAATAAGGTGACGAATGCTCTTGCCTCAACCCAATATTTGATGTTAACTTGGTCATCATTTTATTTTGGAGGTGACTATCGTGGTCAGTGACAATCTCCTTCGAAATGTCGAACCTTGCTACTATCTGGTTAAAAATGAAAAGAATCATTGTTTCACCATCATTGTTAAATGTTGGCATAACCTCGACCCACTTCGTGAATTAGTCTACTACCACGATGATATAAGGATGCCCCCTGGATGAGGCTGGGTGACATGTATTGAAATAAATCTCCCACTTGGTGAAAGGAGCAACAACAATGACAGGAAATATAGGAGAAGGATGTGTTCGCATCTTCCGAGAGAAGATCTGACACAGGTGGCACTTCTTGACTGCCTCAACATAATTCTTGATTAACGTAATCCAAAAGTAATCGACACATAGAATATTTTGGGATGTTTCCAACCCAGAAAAATGATCACCACATGCTACAGTGTGGTAGTCGTTTAGAATGAGCTCTTCTTTTTCGTGGATAAGGCACCAACGAAGAATGAAATATACACCTAGATGATACAAAGTGTCATCGAGTATGAAATAGTTTCGTGCTTGATGGAAAATTCGTCGATGCTCATCGCGGTAAGCAGAAGTGTGACACTTCAAAGTCTGGAGATAGACTAGTATATCTCCATACCAAGGGTCTGAAGACATGATTAGAAAAATATCTCCTTTGATAGGTGATTCTTCGGGCATGATATCACTAGTCTCGACTGAAAGTTCCGAAATAAGTTTGGAAAAGAGAAACGACTTTTTGGATTTCATGGAAAAAAAATCCAATTCAAATTCCTTGAGGATTACAATACATCTACTGATTTTTACACCAATGACCCATCATGTCAACACATATTGAAAAGGGTTCACAACGACAATGACGGTGGTCTTGCAAAGCAAAATGTAATGACATAACTAATGGACAACATGCACTGCTGCCAAAGAAAGATTCTCAATGTGAGAATAGTTGAGTTCTGGCCCAACCAAGCCTCGACTAAGGTAAATAACTTTCTCCTCAAGTAGATAATCCTCATGCACCAAGACCATGACGATGGTCGTCTCTACCGCAACCAAATACAACAAGAAATATTTGTTATAATTAGGGGGTCAGAGCACAGGGGTAGACGTAAGGGCGCATTTCAATGCTTCAAAAGAGCGCTGAGCGTCTTCATCCCAACAAAACATGACTCCCTTTTTCAATAGATGCATAAACCCTTTAGTGATCTTGGCGTAATTCGTGACAAAAATTCGAATAAAGTTCGCTTTCCACCGTAAGTTCTGAAGTTGGGGTATTGTGCATGGGGAAGGMAACTGAAATATCGCCTCAACCTTGAGAGGATCAACCATGATCCCTATTGTCGAAACAATGAAACCTAAGAGATGACCCGACGTCATGMAAAAACTGCATTTTTTTAGGATTGAAGCGAATCTGATAGTAGCAACATCGTTCAAATATTAGTCGGAGGTGTGCAGGATGATCATATCCCTTGCAAGAGCATGATTCTATATCATCAAGATATGCCTCAACTAAATGTCTAAGTTCGTGAAAAGAAAACGACATGGCCCGCTGTAAAGTGGCTCCAACATTCTTCAAGCCAAAAGACATCTTACGATATGAGAATGTGCCCCAAGAACAAATAGAAGTGTTTTTATGATGGACTTCAGGTTTGATCTGAATCTAGTTATATCTCAAAAAACCATCCATGAATGAAAATACCT
This sequence comes from Picea sitchensis, assembly GCA_010110895.2. NCBI lineage: Eukaryota > Viridiplantae > Streptophyta > Pinopsida > Pinales > Pinaceae > Picea > Picea sitchensis. The sequence goes on along the minus strand of SNQJ01S0077457.1, from coordinate 48,691 downwards.
CACAACCAACGCATTCATCGACAATATGATTGATGAATGGGGTGGGAAAATTATCTTTCAGACATGCCTTGTTCAAATCATGGAATTCCATGCACACGCGAATCACACCTTGTTTCTTGCTGATCAGAATGGAGTTTGACACCCATCTCGTCATCTGCACGGGGTAGATAAAACCGGATTTAAGCAGTTTCTCTACGTCAGCCTTATTTTCCAGCGCTTTTCGAGGATTAAGCGAACAAATATTCTATCGGATTGAATTGGCGTCAGGATAAGTCGTTATTTCATGTTTGATGATTCTTGGGTCTATTCCTGACATTTCCTTGTAAGACCAGGAAAAAATGTCACATAATTCCTTAAATAAATTTGTATAAATTCAAATCTCTTTTGGGGAGCAGTCCGCTCCGAAGAAAACATTCTCCACAATGCCAGGGGTTCTGGAGATATATATGGGAATCGTTTCAATGATACTTTCCATATTACCATCGACATAAAATGCATGCGTAGCCAGAGGATTAATAGGACACGACCTATTTCCATTCACAGTCGAAACAAACTCTCTTGCCTCTATTCTCCTTAACTCTGGAAAAAAATAGGATCTATGATGAAGATCAACCCAGGGTCTATCTGGACTAGTCAATTCCTCAAGAATCACCTCATCAGAGGGAAAGACCAAGTCTAAAGTATTTGTAGTGTCAAGAGAACCTTGAGCCCAAATAGGCTCGAGAACTGGATCTAAATCCTGTGCAGGAGTCGGATCAGGGTCTACTGAAGCTTGTTGGACAACGCTATACAAAAATTCAGCCGCAAACAAGAGAATGGCCATGCCAAGATTCCCTATCCTTTACATCGAAGCTGATGGGGAAGGAAGAGTCCTCGAATCATGAAAGTAAGTCGTTCAAAATGACGATACTTGAAATATTTCAACCCTAGGCTAGTCGGGGCAGCCGATATAAGCTTGACATTTCCAGAAGGAGGTGGGTAATCAAAAGTACCCATCAATGATGGACACAAGCCAAACCCTAAGTTGGCAGTGTCAGGATGAGGATTATCTATCATTGAGACCATGGAAGCCCTCGATGAAGGGTCAAGATGGAAAAAGGACAACTGGTCAATGGTCACAATTCATCCCTTGTGCGGAAACAACAAGAGATGAAAAACTGTAGCAACCACCGCATGCATATCATAAGTCCAACTCCTCCCTAACAAAATGTTGTAGTCGAGAGGCGCATTGAACACTTCAACTTCAACACACACAATATTTCCTCCTAACTGCACGGGGAAAGAAGGAATGATTCCATGTGGTCTGAACGACTAACCTTTGAACGTCATAAGAAACGTAGGAGATAGAGATAAATTGGGTTGGCCAATGGCCTTCCAACACACCAACGACATCACGCAAGTTGAGGCACCCTCGTCAACCACAATACGTAAGATATTCCGAGTAAAATATATTGTGGCATAAGCCACTACTATCTGAAACACAATGTGGTAAGGAAGATGAGGTTTCAAGTTAGTTGGATCAAGAACAATAGCTCCCAGGTTACAAGTCTCTGTTGATCCCAAAGAGGATAACAAATCCTTTCTCTACGAAGGGAAACTTTGGAGGACCTCCAAAGCATACATCGCACAAGGGGTTTGTGCTAAATCTCCCAAAACAGAGTAGTTTTGGGTAGCTCTCATGTTCGGATAATGACAATATTTCTTGAACGCCCCTTTCGGGATGCGTGTCATTGTTTCTCCTACCGTCTTCTCAATCTAGAGAGGAATCGATGGGTTTGTGTCTTATTTTCCCTTTTCAACAGATTCTGGTATTCTGTAATCTCGAGCCTTGGTCGCTATATGAGCCTCGACTTTCATCATGTAAACATTTGTAGCTAGGTTATTACTGGTAGGCATGAGGGGTCCCTGATTGCCTCCTTCTTTTCTCAAGGATGCTGAAGATTGAGCCATGTTTTGACCATGTGGTAATGGGTTCATCAGCACAACAGGTTTTTGTTGTGCCAATAGCTTCTAAGATTCTGCAAGTCAAGGGCACATATGAGTTGGGTGGTCTTCTGTGCAAAGGTTACATGGATACTTCGACTTCCTCTTCTCTGTTTTCCCCCCGCCAACATTGTTAGTAGCCTTTTTGTCCCCTTTACCTTTCTTGTTCCTTTGTTTCTTATTTCCCCGAGGTTGTTGGTTGGCCTGAGGGTTCATCTAATTCACACCGTGTACGTCCGACGTTTGGGTAGAGGGAGCAGTCAAACTCGAGGTCTGGATGGCCACAACTTGTTGTATCGAAATTTTTTGCAATTGATTTGAAAACATATCAGTGGAATTTCCTTGTGATCAACCCACAATACCATCGGCATAGGGTGTATACTTTTTCTTGTCTTTGTCAAGGATAGACCGTGGTGCATCCAAAAAAATCTCATAGAGCATGTCGGACTGAGAGTAGATCAATTCAAGATGTTGCACTCTCATTATCGCCTCCTCTTCTGAAAACGCTCTAGAAGTTTCTACATCCTTGGATATGCAAGGCACCAAAGACTTCAGGAACCATTCCATCAAGAAACTTGGAGTCACTTGAACCTTAATCAATACTTTTTGATGCCACCATTCTTAGATGTGATTGGAGATATGGTCGACCTTGGTCTGCTCAAAGTTGGCCAGGAATTCGGTGTCGACATTGTATCTCACGGGTAACTGGAAATGGTTCAGGAAGACCATCGCCAAGTCCTTGAAGTAAGAATACCTCAAGCGGTTGAGCTCAATATACCATTTCGTGGCACCCCCGATAAGAGTGTGTTGAAAAAGGTGCAACTAGACAGAGTCGTATCACAGTGAGTTTGGCAAGCACCATAAGTGAAAGGTTGTCACGTGATCACCTGGATATTTACCAGGCTTGCCTTCAAATTTTGGAATATCTGATGGTAGCTTAGTTGGCATGGGGTGCCAATGTGAATCATGAAAAATTGGGTCATTAATCAATCTCAATAATTCTAGAAAATGTAGCATTTCCAGAAATGGTAGTTTAGGTTGAGTACTATGTACAGGAAAAATGGGTCTTGGAGTTTGACTGGCACCAAGTTGCCAGGAAAAGTTGGACTGCTGGTCAGGGTTTTGGTAGAAACTGTGGCCTTGACTAACATACATAAACTTTGTTTGCTGGGATATCATTGGATGAATCCTATAATTGGATGACATGGCTTGGGCGGGGATTTCTCTATACGTGGTGGTCCAAGGATTTTGGAAGGGGATGTTCCCAATCGATTCGACATGCATAGATATGGAGCCCTACCCAGGGTTCCATTGGGTATGGAAGGGGTTTCTCTCGATCGACATCCCTTGCAAGGGAACTGATCCTTGCCAAGGATTCCAAAGCCCCCGAGAGGAGAAAACTCATGTAGTTTCTCCTTGTGTAGGAGTAATACCTTGTATGGGGTTATGTTGCCCAAAACCGGGGTTTCCCCTAGCCGAGATGACAACCAAAGAAAAAGCGTTGTTCCCAAATGTGTTGAACAAAGAGAACGACATAGATCCCACTGACGTTGTGTAAGATGAAGGTCCTAAGCTGCATCCTCCAAACAAGCTGTAGTTATCACTCGGCCCAATAGGTTGCTAGAAAGCATTACCGAGCGAGGGGGATGGAGGAGGTATATGAGCCCCACCATAAGGGATAACATTAAAAGGGACTGAGTTCCCCCAATAGACCCTTACATGAGAGAGTTTGAGCTCCTTTCCCCCAGACCCATGGTCTATAAGGTGGAGTAAGTAAGGATTGAGTTTGTATCGAAGCCAATCATCCCATATGAGAATGGAGGGCCCGTCACACTCTATGTAAATGGAGTAGTGTTCGCTGCCAATGACGGTATCAGACCACTTCTCGAGGTAGAGGGATTCAAGACCACTATGGTCTAGATTGACAAACGTTTGTTAGGAAGCAATATTCCCCTGTGGTAATGTCCAAAACAAGAGTATCAAGACTCTCGAACGAAGTAACAACATTTGATTCCATTGCTTCTTGTAAAACTAACTAGTGCTCGAAAGGTGTCACCTTAGGAGGGGAAACTTGTACTAAGATCATCACCGACAAGTCAGTGATCAGAGGGTTGGATATCCCAAGAGATTCCACCCCAAGGTAAAAAATAGTAGGTTCCTCTGGATTCGAATTGTCTCCTCATGGAGAAGGCTTAGGCACAGTTTCCTGTGGCCCAGTCACTTCGAACGACCCTTGTTGGTCAAGTCTTCACCGTAACAATGGTAGAGGTGTCTCCAATGCAACTGACGGTAGGCCTTGAATCCTTCGTGACCGACGAAGTTCTTGATATTCCACTTTGAGAAAATATCAATCGACACAGTAAGGAATAAATAGTGTTTAAACACCAAGCACACAATAAAAAAAATCCTATAAGACAAATCAAGCTATCAACTATCTAGTAGGAAGAATAGTTGCATCAGTCAACACTAGAGAAACTAACTGGTGTAAGTGAAACTTGAACACAGAAGCACCCTATGGGTATACTCTATGAAGCGTGACCCGACATCTGCCCTAGGTACTGCGGTATATCCCCGAAATCACCCGTGTAAGTCCCTATAATATGGGAAACTAAGTTTCCAACTCACAGTCAGTCACCAAGTAGGTACAGTTGACAGTCAAGCGGATAACAATGAGCAGGATAACAAGTCCAAAATCTATCGAGGGTATCGAGAACAACTATTCAGAATAAAACAGAGAATTTCAAATTGATTCGAGGTCCACAAATATCCATAGGCAAATGCAGTCGGTAGTACTCCCAAGACAAATCCTCAATATCCGTTCCCCACTACATTCAGTTCTGACTTTGGAGGGGTTATCTCCACTGCCTTTCGTCACACGAACTTGTGTTTAGCCCCTAGTTAGAGGGGGGTCTCGAATAAATTTTATGACACTGGACTTAAATAGTCCCTAACTCAGACTCCAATATTTGTTTAATAGCCTTGAAGAGTTTCCTCTCCAACCTAATTCAAGGCTCTAACCCTAAATTAGATGGTTGACCCTACAAACAAAAAAATTCTAGTTTATTTTAGATTAAGTGGTCTTTTTAATGGATTTATTTAATCATGGTATATGGTGGTGAAACTAATTATGTTATAAGAGACTAAAAAGAGGAGAAAATATGAAACTTGAAAACAAAATTACTTTTGATCCAAAAGCAAAGTTTTATAACTAACTCTTTGTAACCAACTTTTCTTTAACTAACTTTTTCAAGATCTTGGAAAGAAAACCTAAAACATAGTTTCTCTTGAATACAAGTTACTTATGTTTCAAGAAATAAAGAACTTAAAAAACATACTCTTTTTCCTTTTTTGCAAATAACCAACTCTAACTACTTTACCAAATTGAAAAGGAAATCGTTTTTTTTTTGAAATTGTTTTAAAGAGAAAAAATGAAAAAAAATCTTGTTCTTTTTTCAAAGAAAGTATAAAGGGTAAAAATAAGATTAAAAAAAGACTGAAACAAATCTTTAGCCCACTTCAGATCGCAGGGAATCAATCAAGAAACCAAAAGGCGGATCTACAATTCAACATCTTGCTTAAATACCTTTTTAAAAGTAAACACAAGAAAATCAAGAAGACAAGTAAACTGACTCTAAACCCAGGCTATGGCTATAAACAAAGACTCTGGACTGTTCCAATAAACCCTGAGAAGTGTGAATCTCAATCAGGAAAGAGGCAAACTCCCTCTTTTTCAAATTTTTTCTTGAAACAAAGACTCAAGTTGTTGCATCAGCAACATGCATATGTACGCAGGCTAGTTACTGAGAAGAGCGCGTATGTACACAAGATATTTACTGAGAAGAGTGCGTATGTACACGGTTTGATTCAAGGCACAACACATACACCTATTTATATTTCCAAAAAATGAAAGGACCAAACAATCTTACAGTGTATGCACAACTGGTATTGCACCTGAAGGTGACCAGAATCCCTTGACATACTCAGAAAACTCAAAGAAACTTGAAAGGAAAAAAAACCACTCAAATAACCCAAAATCCCCTAAAAACCCTAGAGGCTCTCCCTAGTATGGTCTCCAGTTTTGATAGTGGGAAATAACCCCCCTTTAACTACACCAGGGCTTAGAATGTAGGCAGAGGAAATAACTATCTAAACTCTAATTAATTCTCTATACTACCCCAAACGTACCAAAACTAATATAAAGAAAGAAAAGAGAAAGGATATCGGGTAAATATACCTCTAATCCCACATCTAGTGATGATCTCCTCGTGCTTGGAAGTTCCACTGAATGCATGTCTCCTCCGAGGGATGAATTACATCTAAAGATTGACAAACATAGAATGAAAAGAATGCTATTCTATATATAAGTTAGGGTTAGATGTTAGAATTTAAAGCATAAAACAAGAAAAGGATCTAAGACACCATCATTTGGGACAGGAAAATGTAATTATTTTATTCATAACACGAAGATTATACCTTTACAATCTAAGTCGGCTATCGTTCCATGAACCTGGTCTGGGCTCCTATTCATCATGCTCCAAGTGCACCTTGTATGAACTTCTCCTCTCAATATTATGATCTCTTCTATGGAAGTGAATGGGTTAAATGGAGGAAGAAAGGGATAATGAGGGAATGATGAGGCAATTTCTCACAAAAGGAAACAATATCTTGGGAAAAAAGGGAAAGTGAAATCGGACAGAGTTTCACTATTCTTATGCTTAGATATGAAATGAGACACCAACATGTCCTTTTATATGCCAAAAGAATGGTTATTTAGTTGGGTGACGGGCTATAGCAGGTGGATTAGTTGGGAAACCTCCAATAGCCCATCGATTTCAACGAATTTCTTGCAACTTTTTATTTTTTTCAACTTTTGCAAGAATACGCAGGTTGTAATGGTGCAACATGCATATGTATGTGAGTTGTAGTGGTGCAACAAGCATATGTACGTGGGCAGTAATGGTGCAGGGTGTGTACATATTCTAAAAATTGGTTTTTTAAGAAGAGCTTCTCAATAGTGCTTTGGCAAAAAATGAAAGTAAGAGGGTCAAGGCCATGTATGCATGTGTAGGGAAATTTAGGGCTATAACAATACCTCAATAGTCGAGTAGTACAACTAAGGGCACAATTGAGACTCCTTAGTTAGTTCCCTGAGATATTAGGCCAAGTACTATTGTTGAACCCCACATGTATATCAAATATTATAGCACTTGGCACCCCCTTGTCCTTAGGACCCAACAACATTTTTCGATGGCTCCAAAATTTACTTCACCAATTAAACCTCTAGAAAGATTCTCCATGAGTTGAAGAAAATGAGGAGATGCAAAACCATCTATCCAAATTGGACAATAAAACAACAAATTGAATGATAGGTTAGTGAAAAATGTTGATTTGATAAATACTCAAACATAAATGGGAAGAAATATGGATGAAAATAAGGAACTAATGGAAACAAAAATGGAAGAAAAGAAAGAATTGATAAAAAGAAAGATGGAAGAGAATAAGGAACTGATGGAGAGAAAGATGGGACAGTTGGAACACAATATTATAAAAGCCTTAAATGGGAGGCTACCTAAAAATGACAAGGTGTTTGAAGGGACTCACAAAAATAAGAGTAGTATTCAGGTTGAACAACTTTCCTGTAGGATCCCCAACAACCTGTTGGGCTATGCCACGTGAAAATTTTTCGAACAGTATATGAATTTAAAGCATACAAATACTATGCAATTACACAAGTTTATACGGAATAATAATGGAAATACACATGCAACACACACATGAAAAGCCCATAAAAATGCATAATTAATGATGCATCACATAATTTAACACACAATTGACACTTATCTTTGATAAAAATACCACCAAATGCGTGTATAACTTCCACGTTCCTCCCAGCCTTAGAACACACTGCTCAAAACTCTCAGTAGTGGGTCACCCCCGAGCTGGGACTAAACTCCACCTGGGTAAATGAATTCTTAACAAGTTTGATGTATCTCAGACAACCGAAACAACTCCGTCACAGGTGCCAACTCGAATTGACAGCCTATAGTCCTTCAGTCCCCACATGTTTGACCCACCCAAGGAGATGTTCCCCTTCTCTGCTCTAGAGTCCTTCTGTTGCCCCATTTCCTTTCTGGGGCTTCAACAATAGGCTGGAGAGGAAGTCTCAGAGCCCTGTAGCTACATTTTTGGCACCTTCGGGAAAGAAATTCCCAACAATTCTCTCACCCAGAGAGAATTTCTCGTGGGTCTGACAACCCACCTCTTTAGTATCCCACAGGCCTGACAACCCGCTTCTTTAGTCCAACTCTTAAGTTAACCAGGTACAGGTACAAGTACATGTACTATACTGGTTCAGGTAAGGTACATGGACGTTGCTAGTGACAAAGAGGTACGACTGAAAACTAAAATCCGTGAGTGAAGGAATGGAGGAATGATGAAATGAGTGGAAAATTTACTAAGTCCAAACTCTTTGTATGCATGTACCTAATTTGACACTTGTTAGGTTGAGAGCTACTATGGCCCACTTGTCCCCATCCATAGAAATTAGGATAAAATAATTATTCATACCTTATATTTTAAGGAATATTAATATAATATTCCTTTTTGGCTTATGCTCTCTAGCTTATCCCCTTATCCTTAACATTTCACCCCCTTTCCCTAACTAGTGTAGTTTATTCCCCCATACTCTTTTACATGGTTGGTCTACATGCACTGATGTTTTTTTCATTAATATTGGCATGTGAATGCATTTACATTTACATGACAGATATACTATCCTTTATGCATCTTGACTCACCAGACTAAGTACATTGGTATTTACATTTACAATTGGGGTTCGTCCTAGGGATATTACATTCCCCTCCCCCTTATTTATGCACCACTTTCCTCAATGCAATATATATACATATACCACAAAAATTTCAAAAATCCTAAAAACGATGCGGGTATTCTGCACGCATTACATCCTCGTGCTCCCAAGTTACATCTTAAGAACCGTACCCGTTCCATTGAACCTTTACTAGCTCTATGGATCGATTCCAGAGATGCTTTATTTCCCAGTCCAGTATGCACATCAGATGCACTTGAAAGGTGCCTTCTTGCTCCACATGAATCACATTCGAATCAATGATATGATTAGCATCAGGTATATACTTTTTGAGCAACGATACATGGATTACATTATGAATAGACATTGATGTAGGCAAGTCAAGCATGTATTCTACATGCCCAATCCTCTCTAGGATTTCGGATGACCCACAATAACGAGCCGCCAACTTTGAACAATTTCCCAACTTCAGGGAACTTCTGTTGGCCTTTACTTTCAAGAATACATGGTCGCCCACTTTAAATTCCCTGTGAGTTTTCCCCTTATCAACATAGCTTTTTTGCATGTATTGAGAAAAATTTAAATTCAGTTTCATTTTCAAGATTTTCTCTTCCATTTCCTTGAGCAATTCTGGCCCAACCACTGCTCTATTTGTTGGGTTGTCTCAACTCACCAGTGCGTTCCACCTTCTGCCACAAAGTGCCTCAAATGGGCTCATCTTTAGAGATGCTTGGTACCCATTGTTATAAGAAAACTCTACTAAGTATAGGTAGTCTTCCCATTTTGATGGTTCATCCATAACATACATCCTCAACATACCCTCAATCACTTGATTCACTCTCTCTGTTTGTCCATGTGATTTTGGATGATAAGTTGTGCTAAATTCAAATTTGTTCCAATTCTCTTAAACAATTCTTTCCAAAAATTTGATCTAAATTTTGGATGTCTGTCAGACACAATTATCTTGGGTATACCATGAAGTTGAGCAATTGATATCATATAAATATCATCAATGTTGGCTTCCTTATGAGTGAGATTTACTGGAATAAAATGGGCAGCTTTGGTAATCTTAACCACCACTACCATGATAGAATCATGCTGCTTGTTTGTTCTGGGCAGTTTGGTGATGAAAACCATTGTTACAACTTCCCATTTCCACTCAGAAATGGGTAATGTTTGTAGCAAACCAATTGGGTGTCTATGCCCATCCTTGACCTTTTGACACTCCAAACATTTGAAAATAAAATCAATAACTTATTTTTCATGCCTGACCAATAATATTGGATCTTGATAGTTGCAATAGTTTTCTAATAACCTGGGTGCCCAACATAAGGTACATTATGCATTTCGCTTAACATCGTGTTTTTCAATTCTTGGGAATTTGGTACATAAATTCTTCCCCTGTACATGAGAATTTCCTCATTTTCTATCTTCTAGTCTTCAGTTTTATGCTGCAAAATACCTTGCTGTAATTTCATTATTATTTCCATGTATTGCAAATCTGATTTTGTAGCCTCTAAGATTTTGTCTTTAAAATATGATCGTTACATGCTAATGACTGTAACATGCAACTCATGCACCCTTATGCTAAGTGCATCAACTACCTTGTTCTCTTTCCATTTATTCTAACCACCTATTTTTCCTGGAATTTAGAGTTGGTGGTCCAAATAAATATTTCAAACCATTATGGTCTATCCTCAACTCGAACCTTTTCCCCATGAGGTAGTGCCTCCACATATTCAAGGCATGCACTATGGATTCCAACTCCAAATCATGAGTAACATAGTGCCTTTCATGCTCCTTCAAATTTCTTGATTCATAGCTTACAACATACCCATTTTGACTAAGGACTCCACCAAGCCCTTCTTAACATGCATCAGTACATACAATGAAGTATTCATTTGGATCAACAATCCTTAGTATTGGAACACTTGTTAATAAATGCTTCAAGTGTTGGAAATTCTATTCAAAATCCAATTTCCACTGAAACTTCACCCCCTTGTTTTGCAAGGAAGTGATCGAGTATGCAATCTTTGAGAATCCTTCAATAAATATCTTATAGTACCCTGCAAGGCCCATGAATGATCTGACCTATGTCACATTCTTTGGTGATAACCATCCTCTAATGGCCTCAATCTTTTCAGGATCCACTGTTATCCCTTCCTCTGAAATGATATGTCCCAAATAATGATTTTTCTTCTGATAAAATGAGCACTTGTTCAATTTGGAATACAACTGAAACTCCCTTAATACCTGTAATACCATCCTCAAGTGTTGTTCATGCTCTTCCTCTAACTTAGAGTATATAATAATGTCATCTAAAAATACAATGACAAACTTATCTAAGTATTCTTTGAAAATACCATTCATTAAACACATGAAGATATATGGTGCATTTGATAACCCAAATGGCACCACTATGAACTCATAATGCCCATACCTTGTTATGAAATAAGTCTTGTTGATTTTTTCTTATTTAATTCTTACTTGTTGATAACCCGACCTAAGACAAATCTTGGAGAATACTTTTGCATCTTTCAACTGATCAAATAGGTCATCGATCCTTGGAAAATGATACTTGTTATTCATAATTACCTTGTTCAATTGCCCGAAGTCAATGCAAAGTCTCAATGTTCCACCGTTTTTCTTCAAAAATAATATTAGGGCACCCCAAGGTGACACACTTGGGCGTATATACCCCTTCTTCATAATCTCTTCAAGTTGCATTTGCAATTCCTTCAATTCTGGTGTACTCATCCTGTAAGGGGTTTTGGATACTGGGGTTGCTCTAGTCATTAGATTGATGGAGAAATCAATATCTCTTTTAGGGGGTAATCATGGAATTTCTTTAAAAACATATTCAAACTATTTAAGGAGTACATAATATTCAATATTTTATACCTTATCTTTAGGTGTCTCTGCCATATGTGTTGCAAATTTTGACACCCTTTTCTGTAACTTTTCTTCAATTGCAATGGTAAAATTTCTCTGACAATTACTGCTCTGGGAATTCCCTAAACTATCCTTAGGTTCCCTTCCTCATCCCAACAAATAAATGAATTATTATAACAATATATGATTGCATGGTGTTGTTCCAACCAATCCATACCAATTACATAGTCATAGGAACCTAAAGGTATGATGTTCGAATATTCCCTGGTGCTTATTCCATTCATGTCCATTGGACATGCCTTAACAATCTCATTAATTTATCTTTTAGCTCCAGTAGTGATCCAAGTGGATATCGGTGGCCACCCACCTTTTCCAAATGGCTCAAAGCAGCTTTTTGGCCATTTTGGCAATTTACTATTTTTAGCAGGTTTTAACTCCCGAGGCCATTTTGAGGGTCCAAATGAAGGTTTTTCAAGATTGAGGTTCTCAATGATAGCCGAAGGCATGATTGAGCCCCCAAAATGAATCTCCTCGACAATACCTTTCCAACAAGCTATCACACACCTAAAACATAGATCATATGAAAAAGTTATGACCCCGGGAAGTTGATGTACTCACTTACCCAAACGGGGCCCACATGAATTTTGGCACTTCATCTCCTAGGGTTAGGTTTTTGGATGTCTAGAAATTTTGGAATTCCCGTTTATTGTAAAAAGGCCTTCAGAGCCTCATTGTAATCATCTTCTTGCGAATGCGAGTAGCCGTCACATCTCTTCTCAGAGATAAGCTGCCACCATTCTAGCGAGTCNTAGTTTGAGGTTGTTTAGAAGAAGGAACATTATTCTATCGATAGATGTTAGGGGTGGTCCTTCTAGTAGCCATAGCGAGATTTTTAATTTCAACATTTCTCACCACCCTGAATGCATTCTCCAATGATTTGGGTTCCCAAAGGTGAACCTCACGTTGAATTTTATCCTTTAAAACTCTTGTTATCACTCTATAAATTTCATTGGCTGAGGAGTCAAATCAAAAGGGTAACCTCAAAACCACTTTAGAGTAAAAAACTAGCCCTTTTAGCTCATAGAGGGATCTCTCTTTACAACTCAGTCAATAATGGAAGGATTTCAAATGGGCACAGTGGCTATATCAGTAAGTAAAACAAGGTTTATAGGTGTGGTGGAAGAGCTAACAAGGAATCATTGGAAATGGATTCAAATTAAACATACAACTAAATATCAGTGATTGGTTAAGGAAAAATCCAGGAAGAACAAGTGAGGTAGATGATGACTTTTTCAGTTGAAATATTGTTTTAATAACAAAAGAAATGAGAAACAAAACTTATCACACTCAGAGAACCATTTTAGATGAATTTTGACAGTAACTTAGGAAGGAATTTAAGTATTTAACTATGTGATTCAGAGCATTGAAACCAGATGAATTCCAAATCATTAAATTTCATTTAAACACTTATAGTTTACACATGAAATGAAAATAAAAACAAGAGAATACATACACAAAGAAGGATAAAAATCTTTGAACCATCATCACAAGAATATTTAGTAGTAAATATCCCTGTACATCTACACTAATATTCTATTAAATCCATAAAATTACAATAGATGCTCAATATATTTCCTCTTACGCTTTGGCCAACCTCTAGAACATTTAGAATTACAAAATATAAAGAAAATATCTCTCCCTAAGCTCAGGGATTCAAGCTCAATTGTTTACATTTGAAAATACTTAGTTACATTAAAACAGGAACCAACTTTAACTGTTTGCAAAAGGATAGGAACAAAATTTGACTAAAATAATTACAAAATAATCCTTTAGAATTTCAAAATTTCTAGACTATATGACTAATACTTTGACTGATGGAGTTGAGTCAAACATGTGTTGACAACTGAAAGGTTGAATCATTTCTTATTGGATGTTGATTTGGAAAAACAAGTTCAGTTTTGCAGTGTCTATACAGGAGGTTTCACAGCATGCTATAAGCTACAACAAATTTCATAGCGATCCCACACTGCGAAACTCTGTGTAGGCCCGTGATCATTCATTTGATTGATGTTTGATGTATTTAAGGCAATGATGAATCTGATAATCTCTCAAAACACCAAAATTGAAGATTAAAATTTGCCTTGACATAATAAAAAAAAATTCAAACCTGAAATATTCTTTGGTTGCAAAATCAAGGTTTGATTTTTTGATTTGAACCTCTATGTATAATTAAAATTGAGACAAAATTAATGATCATATGAATTTTTGACCTCTAACCATTCATAATTCATTCAATTATTTCCTGGGATAACACACCCAAGTTCCTCTTAGCCTCTTCATGTTGTTGTTGAAACTTTTTCTTCATTGCTCTATTTTCTACCTTCAGGAGTCTGTTTTGTTGATAGAGGTGTTTGATTTTCCTATGCAGAGGCAAGGATCTCCTTACCATTCTCTTGTTGTTGACAAGGACCTCCTCATATAGGTCAAAATTTTCAAATATATTGT
>SNQJ01S0077457.1:14955-34475 GCA_010110895.2 Picea sitchensis | reverse complement strand
GAAGTTGGAAAATATACACACTAGCCAGAATCTTGCAGACATGTTAACAAAGGAAGTAAACAGGGAGAAACTAAGTTCCTGCTCAATTTCAGTTAGTATTCAAGCATGAAGGTGAATATGAGAAATTTTCTAGCTCCAAGAAGGATCATAGTCCATCATATGCAGTAGTGGTGGATTTGTTGAGATCAATCTCCAAGTAGGAGATTGTTGGTTGTGGAGCTCGATTGTCTTCTTGATTCAAAGGTATTTATTTTCAGCGTGTTTAAACCCCATGAAGAATTTACACCCTAGAAGAATGTACACTCTTCCATGTGGGGGAGTGTAGAGGGGGGTTACCCCTTCTTTGGGGTTTGGGGGCAAGAAGACCCCTAGCAGGGGTTTGGGGGTGAAACCTCCGAAGGAAAAATTGCCTAGTAAATGCATATTGTAAATTTTATTGTAAATCTAGACCATTCATTATAAGGTCACAGATATGATGGTAGAACTTATGTTAGGGTTTTTTTCCCTATAAGGAAACCCTGTTTTATGAGGGAAATGTATTGCGGCTATGTATCATTGCAAATATTATATTCTGAGATAGGAGACTATGAGAGAAAGAAGAGGAACTTATCACGAATGTGTTGTAGGTTGTATCCCTTCATTTGTTGGATAATAATCAAGAAAGGACCTAGAAATTTCTCTGGTGGATGTAGCCCACACTGGGCAAACCATGTATGTCTATGTCTCTATTATATTGTGTATCTTCTGTGTTTTATTTCCACATTTATTTTATTTTATTGCTCTGTGATCCTATTTTTCTAACAGTAACCTATCAAACCCAAAAGTCCTCTAAGATTATTCAATGTTTTGGGAATCAGGTAGTCCATCATATCTTTAATATTGTTAGGGTCTACCTTGACACCTTCACTAGATACAATATGACCCAAATACTCTACCTCCTTCACCCAAAATAAACATTTGGATGGTTTGGCATATATGTTTTTCTCCTTTAGTAGTCGTAGCATCCTGTCAACATGTTGAACATGATCTTCCCAATACTTTCTACAGATTAGTATATCATCAAAAACTACTAACACAAATTTTCGAAGGAAGGGCTTGAAAATGAAATTCATCAACCCTTGGAATGTGGAAGGTGAATTCGTAAGGAAAAAAGGCATGACCAAAAAATCCTAACGGCCTTCATGAGTTTTGAATGTTGTTTTTTGGATATCTTCTTCTTTCATTCTAATCTGATGATACCTTGAACGAAGATCCAACATTTTGAAGTAGATTGCTCCATGTAGTTCATTTAACAATTCATCAATGACGAGAATGGGAAACTTATATTTAATGGTGATATTGTTGAGCTTTATATAATCTGGACACATACACCATGAGCCCTCTTTTTTTAGTACCATTACCAGCAATGCAGATTAAGAACTTTGGCTAGGTATAATAATTCCAACCTCTCACATTTCTCCAATGATACGCTCAATTTCACTCTTATGGGCATAAGGGTAACTGTAAGGCCTGATGTTAGGAGGAACACTCCTAGGAATTAAGTGAATAGGATGATCATAATCGTGAGTGGGAGGAAGACCTCTGGGAATATCTTCAAATACTTTGGAATAATTATCAATGATCCCTTGGAACTCTAGAGGAATAGATGTCTTAGATGTTTGAACATCTAGTGAGAATAGTTGTACATTTACACCCTAATGCCCCTTTTTCGATAAATATTTCATGCCATTAGAGATTACCATCGAAAGTAACAAAAGTCAATTCTTGCAGAGAGTAGATCAAATCTCTTTCCCACATCTAGAGACCACAAGCCTACAAAGTTCAAAGGTTTCACATGCTGAAAATAAATTGCCAGGGGAGGAGGATTGTTAACCAAAATAACCATGATTCCACCTTCATCGACCATAACTTCCAATAAATGCATAAGATCTTGCAACTCCATTAATGTACAAAAATGTGGGTGTACCAAGGATTCCCTTAATGGGTTTCCCTGTGATACCCCTTAACTCAAATTCTTTTCCTTCCAATGAAAATTTCATGAAAAGTTCCTGATAATTAAAATCCATGGCTCCCAATGATTGTAACCATTGGACCCCTAGTATGACATCAACACTAGAAATAATTGGAATATTCATAATATATTCCCCCATAGTAAGATTCATCTTATGGAATTTTCTTGAGCAATTGATARTTCCTCCATTTGYAATCATTACTTGAAACTCTGGCRCTAGATATATAAAGMAATTGAGAGCTTTGRATAATTTAAAGTGAATGAAATTATGAGTACTACCAGAATCAATTAGCACAATTACCTTTTTATTTTTGATATATCCTTMGATCTTGAGGGTTTAAGGAGTGTTAATTTCAAYYAATGCATGACATGATATGRTGGGAGTCATCTCTTCAGAATAAATCTATTCTACATCTTCATCTTGAGATGGTTCTTGTTCTTGTTCTTGTTCTWGTTCCCCTTCCTCTTCATAATATATGTAGAATAATTTATTCTCACCACACTTATGTCCCTYACTGTACTTGTTGTCACAATTTAAGAATAAACCTTTTTCTTTTCTTTCCTCCATTTTTTGAGGTGTCAACCTTGTAGTTTGAGGTTGTTTAGAAGAAGGAACATTATTCTATCGATAGATGTTAGGGGTGGTCCTTCTAGTAGCCATAGCGAGATTTTTAATTTCAACATTTCTCACCACCCTGAATGCATTCTCCAATGATTTGGGTTCCCAAAGGCGAACCTCATGTTGAATTTTATCCTTTAAAATTCTTGTTATCACTCTATAAATTTCATTGGCTGAGGAGTCAAATCAAAAAGGTAACCTCAAAACCACTTTAGAGTAAAAAACTCGCCCTTTTAGCTCATAGAGGGATCTCTCTTTACAACTCAGTCAATAATGGAAGGATTTCAAATGGGCACAGTGGCTATATCAGTAAGTAAAACAAGGTTTATAGGTGTGGTGGAAGAGCTAACAAGGAATCATTGGGAATGGATTTAAATTAAACATACAACTAAATATCAGTGATTGGTTAAGGAAAAATCCAGGAAGAACAAGTGAGGTAGATGATGACTTTTTCAGTTGAAATATCATTTTAATAACAAAAGAAATGAGAAACAAAACTTATCACACTCAGAGAACCATTTTAGATGAATTTTGACAGTAACTTAGGAAGGAATTTAAGTATTTAACTATGTGATTCAGAGCATCGAAACCAGATGAATTCCAAATCATTAAATTTCATTTAAACACTTATAGTTTACACATAAAATGAAAATAAAAACAAGAGAATACATACACAAAGAAGGATAAAAATCTTTGAACCATCATCACAAGAATATTTAGTAGTAAATATCCCTGTACATCTGCACTAATATTCTATTGAATCCATAAAATTACAATAGATGCTCAATATATTTCCTCTTACGCTTTGGCCAACCTCTAGAACATTTACAATTACAAAATATAAAGAAAATATCTCTCCCTAAGCTCAGGGATTCAAGCTCAATTGTTTACCTTTGAAAATACTTAGTTACATTAAAATAGGAACCAACTTTAACTATTTGCAAAAGGATAGGAACAAAATTTGACTGAAATAATTACAAAATAATCCTTTAGAATTTCAAAATTTCTAGACCATATGACTAATACTTTGACTGATGGAGTTGAGTCGAACATGTGTTGACAACTGAAAGGTTGAATCATTTCTTATTGGATGTTGATTTGGCAAAACAAGTTCAGTTTTGCAGTGTCTATATAGGAGGTTTCACAGCATGCTATAAGCTACAACAAATTTCATAGCGATCCCACACTGTGAAACTCTGTGTAAGCCCGTGATCATTCATTTGATTGATGTTTGATGTATTTAAGGCAATGATGAATCTGATAATCTCTCAAAACACCAAAATTGAAGATTAAAACTTATCTTGACATAATAAAAAAAAATTCAAACCTGAAATATTCTTTGGTTGCAAAATCGAGGTTTGATTTTTTGATTTGAACCTCTATGTATAATTAAAATTGAGACAAAATTAATGATCATCTGAATTTCTGGCCTCTAACCATTCATAATTCATTCAATTATTTCCTGGGATAACACACCCAAGTTCCTCTTAGCGTCTTCATGTTGTTGTTGAAAATTTTTCTCCATTGCTCTATTTTCTACCTTCAGGAGTCTGTTTTGTTGATAGAGGTGTTTGATTTTCCTATGCAGAGGCAAGGATCTCCTTACCATTCTCTTGTTGTTGACAAGGACCTCCTCATATAGGTCAAAATTTTCAAATATATTGTTAATCATTGGTATTTCCTCATCTATTATATGTGCTATGGTATTATATTCCTTTTTAAGTTGTTTCCTTAGTCTCTGCATTGTTCCCTCATTCCTTGGTGAATATTGTGTTTCAATAGCCTCTACAATCACATGTTGGATAGGGGATATAATGATGTATTTCTCTTCTAGGGTGAGTTTCTTGACTGCACACCTGGTTAAACACCTCTTAGGATTTTCCTCCACTACCTTGCTCTTCCTTTTTTTTCCTTGGCTGGATGGTATCTCTATTATTTTCTCAGCTACCTCAGGGGTGAAGACAAGATTTTTACCTTTCTTTTTGCTTTCAGAAGCTTTAGGAGCAGCTTCCTCAATTTATGTGCTTTGTTCAATTGTTTTTTTTCCTTGTCTTCCTTTAGAACTCTCAAGACCTATTGAATCTTCTTTTGCAGCTAATGAAGATGGACTTTTATTGGATTGTGGAGTGTAAATTTATGAAGGTAGACCTGTTGAAACTATAAATGACTCCCACTCTATATTAGTCTTCTTGACTTCTTCTAACACCAAAATTTTGATAAGGGAGAAATGAAACAGGATGAACTCAATCTGCTTGGTTATGGTCTGTACCCTATATAACATTTTTCCAAGGCTCCTATATAAATAATAAGGCAAGTTGAAGGGTTTTTTGCCTGTGAAATGCATCATTAGTCTAATATGATACTTGTAAACCTTTTTGAATCGTCCCTCACAGTTAAAGTATCTTTGAATGACCCTCAAAATCTTATCAAAGGGTTCAAGCAAGTGTTTACTTGGAAATCCAACTATTAGGTCTTCATCTTTATGCTTAGGTTTAAAGTAGTCATTGCAGAAGGTGAAATAAAGTGCAATACCTTTGAACCACCTATCTCCTTGTGTGGGAATCTCTGTTGCAACAACGGTTGTCTGCTCTGACACTTGAAATTAGAAATGCCCAATTCTGGTTTTGTTTCCCTCAAATTCCAGGGAAAATTTCTTTTCCACCTCTATGTTTTAGCCTTGTATATTCTCACAAAATTATAAACACCCAACCTGCTGGAAAGAATCCCTACTCATCAGGTCTGAATTTAGAATATCCTTTCCTTGAGGTTCGAACCTGCAAATTTCTCCACCCTTGTTGTATTTCTTATTTTCCATTGATGTTGTTTCTGCCATGATGTAATGAAATGAAACTTCTCCTTTGAACAATAGAATAATAGTCTAACCCCTACAATAGTTAGGTTTTGATTCATGCTTAGTGTTCGATAGCAAGTGGATTCTTTACTGCAAAGGAAATTGACACACAATTTTTTTATGGATGATAAAGGAAAATATTATTTTAATAGGGAGAATCCCTTGACCTATAATATAGGATCATAGATCATGAAACAAGGGTTTTGTAGCATTAGAGTTTGCTATGAAAATTATGGTTTTACACCAAAACACACTTGCAGTAGAAGAGTGGGAGGTGTCACAATGTCTAAGGGTCATCACACATTGAAACACAACAAAGAAGAAATATTGAAAAAGGGTTGAATTCCGAACTTACCATAAAACTGGCATTTCACAGTGTAACACAGTTTCACAGCAAGCCAGACAATTGTGCAGCGAATTAGGTGATTTCACAGCGTGCAGGTCTGGACACTAGTTTCGCAGCGAATTTTTTTTTAGGGATTTTCAATAGCTTAGGGTGCTTTGGAATGAAGGATATGGTTGTTTTATTAGATAATGCATTTTCACTTATCCCTCACACCAAAAACTATAATCCAAATCTAATTATTACATGGTGAGAACAAAATAATCATGACAAGTTCTCGCTGTGAAACTCTAGGAACTTTCGCAACGAATTTTGCAACGATGGAGGAAAAATACTTGCTAAAGTCGTAGAATAGTACAATAGAATATTACAGGTTAACAAGGCTATAGTACATGTTATGACACATCTTTAACTTGCTTTAATAGCAAATTTACATGACTCTTGACCTTCAAATGATGGGGACCACTTTAAAAGACACCTAACTAATAACTCCTTTGATGACTCAACCGAATCAACTGATATGACCATTAAAACATGACCCATTAGATCCTCTAAATGAAAGGTGTAACTTTGGACTCATTTGACTCAAAGACCATGAGGTTACACATAACTAGATTGACCAGTATATATATACACACTTAGATTGAGTCATGTCTTAGTCTTGTCAAGACCAAGTCATGACTTTAAAATTCAGTGAACATATTTGACTAGACTTTGAATTTAATCACATTAGTGAACCCTAACATAGGTTCCAATGGGGATGGAAGGATCCATGTGAGATGACAAAGAAACTGTAGAATAGTGCCTAACCATTGAGCTTTATTGACATTTGGAACTCTAAACTAACACTTACACACCTAGGACTGACCAAAATTTTTATTTCTATACAAACTAGATTGAATTTAAACTTCAGAAAATCACATTAACAACACCCTACAGAATCTTAGGTCCTTCACCTCGGACTTCAAATTCCTTAGAGTTTTGTCCAAACCTGTAATTTTAAAATAAAATGGATATATACAATGATGTGAAAAGATCAAGCTGCTTTATGTGACATAATGTTTTAGCAACCTGCCATTGATAGGACTTCCACTAAGGAAATCTTCATTTAGATCCTACATTAGGAAAGCATTGTTCCCATGGTAAGCCACAATCCTATATGGCCCCAGCCAAAGGTGATCAAATTTTCCATGCTTTCCCTTATCTTCATTCCTAGAATCCCACTTCAACACTAGACTATTTATCTTATAATGATCCTGTTCCTATAGCAATTTCATAACTGGAAACCCTAAATAAGTAGGAAACACTACCTCCATACCATACACAAGCTAAAAGGGTGAGGTAGAAATATATTTCTTTGTGGTAACCCTATTTTCCCATAGTTCATATATGAGCTTCTTATGCCAGGCCTTTTGTTTTCATGCAACAACGTTTTGATGATTCTAGTCAAAATTTTGTTGGATGAATCGGCTAATCCATCTCCCTGTGGATAATATGTTGTGAAATGGCTACGACTTATGTTGTAATCACTGCAAAAATTTACTATTCTCTTAGATTTGAAGGTTTTTTCGTTGAAATTTATTATTCTGGTAGGACAACCAAACCTGGACAGAATATTATTTTCCAGAAGCTGAATGATGACAGTATCGGTAGCTTGTCTTGTTGGAACTACTTCAATCCACTTAGTGAAATAATATGTAGTTGTTAATACCCATTTGTGTTGTCCTGAAGATGATGGATGGATCTCACCTGTAGCATCCCTAGCCACCCCAATGTTGGCCTATGCCATTTGAAATGATTTTCAAAATGTATACAAATTTAAAGCATACAAATACTATGCAATTACATAGGTTTATACATAATACTAATGGAAATACACATAGTGAATACACAAGAAAAACCCATAAAAATAAATGCATAAATAATAATGCAACATGTAATTTAACACACAATGAACACTTATCTTTGATAATAAAAAAATACCACCAACTACGTGTAGACCTTCCACGCTCATCCCAGCCTTAGACCATGTTTCTCAAAACTCTCAGCAATCACTCACCCCAGAGCTGGGACTAAAATCCACCTGAGTAAAGGAATTCTTAACCAGGTTGATGTATCTCAGACAACAGGAAAAACAACTCTCTCATAGGTGCCAACTCAAACTGAAATCCTATAGTCCCTCATTCCTCACGTGTATGTCTCACCCGAGTAAATGTGCC
The DNA here is from genome assembly GCA_010110895.2 of Picea sitchensis. Taxonomy (NCBI): domain Eukaryota; kingdom Viridiplantae; phylum Streptophyta; class Pinopsida; order Pinales; family Pinaceae; genus Picea; species Picea sitchensis. The sequence goes on along the minus strand of SNQJ01S0077457.1, from coordinate 26,432 downwards.
CTTTATCTACTCAACTCTCCTTCAACTACCCAATTTCCTTTCTGAGGCTTCAACAATAGGTCTAACATCAAGTCTTAGAGCCCTGTAGTTGTAGTTTGGCACCTTCGGAAAAAAAAATCCCAACAATTCTCTCACCCAGAGAGAATTTCTCATGGGCCTGACAAACCTCCACTTCAATATCCCATGAGCCTAAAAACCTGCCTCTTTAATATCCCACAGGCCTGACAACCCATATCTTTAGTCCAGTTCTTGAGTCAGCCAAGTACAAGAACGTGTACAAGTACAGTACTAGCTTGGTAAGTTACAGGTACACTAATGGTGACAGAGAGGTACAATGGACAACTAAAATCCATGAGTCCAACAATAGAGGAAATTATGGAAATCCGCCCAATATGCACTAAGTCCAAACTCTTTGTATGCATGTGCCCAACTTGACAATTGTCAAGTTGAGAGATACTTTGGCCCACTTGTCCCCATCCTTAGAAATTAGGATAAAATGATTATCCATATTTTATATTTTAAGGCATTTTAATATAATATTCCTTTATAGCTTAAGCTCCCTATCTTATCCCCTTATCCTTAACTTTTATCCCCCTTTCCATAACTAGTGGATTTTAGTCCCCCATACATTCTTACATGGTCTCTATTTATGCAGTGATGTGTTTTTCATTAATATTTGCATGTGAATACATTTACATTTATAGCACATATATACTTTTTCTTTCTGCATCTCGGCTCGCCAGCCTAAATACAGTTGTATTTACAATTACAGTTGGGGTTCGACCTAGGGGTATTACGCTCCCCTCCCCCTTATTAATGCATTGTCCTCAGTGCAATATATATACATATCCCACCAAAATTTCAAAAATCCTAAAAAATATGTGAGTATTCTACCCGAAGAGCATCCTCGTTCTCACAAGTTGCATCTTTAGGACCATACCAGGTCCATTAAACCTTTACTAGTTCTATGGCTCAGTTCCATATCTAATTGATCTTTTGGTCTAGTATGAACATCGGATGCACTTAAAAGGCCCTTTCTTATGCCACCTGAATCACATTCCAATCAATGACATGATTAGCATCAGGTATACACTTTTTTAGCAATGATACATGGAATACATTATAAATAGACATTGATGCAGGTAAGGCAAGCATGTATGCTACAGACCCAATCCTCTCAAGGATTTTAGACGACCCACAATAACGAGCTGCTAACTTTGAAAATTTTCCCAGCTTCAGGGAACTTCTGTTGGCCTTTACTTTCAAGAATACATGGTCGCCCACTTTGAATTCCCTGTGATTTCTGCCCTTATCAGTATATATTTTTTTCCTGTCTTGGGCAGCCTTTAAATTCTATTTTATTTTCAACATTTTCTCTTCCATTTTCTTGAGTAATTCTGGCCCAACCACTTCTCTATCTATTGGGTTGTCCCAACTTACTGGTGCATTGCAACTTCTTCCATAAAGTGCCTCAAATGGGCCCATCTTTAGAGATTATTGGTACCCATTGTTATAAGAAAAATCTCCTAAGTGTAGGTAGTCTTCCCATTTTTATGGCTTATCCATCACATACATACTCAACATATCCTCAATCACTTGATTCACCCTCTCTATATTTCCATTTGATTCTAGATGATAAGTTGTGCTAAAATTCAAATTTATTCCAAATCCCTTAAATAATCCTTTCCAAAAATTTGATGTAAAATTTGGATCTCTGTCAGACACAATTTTCTTGGGTATATTACGTAGTCGAGCAATTTCTCTCATATAAATATCAACAATGTTGGTTGCCTTGTGAGTGAACTTTACTGGAATAAAATGGGCAACTTTGGTAAGCTTATCCACCACTACCATGATAGAATCATGTTTCTTTTTTATTATGGGAAATTTGGTGATGAAATACATTGTTACAACTTCCCATTTCCACTCAAGAATGGGTAATGGTTGTAGCAAACCAGTTGGGTGTCTATGCTCAACCTTGACCTTTTGATACTCCAAACATTTAGCAATAAAATCAATAACTTCTTTCTTCATTCCTGGCCAATAATATTGGCTCCTGATAGTTGCAAGAGCTTTCTGATAAAATGGGTGCCTAGAATAAGGTACATTATTCATTTCTCTCACTATCATATTTTTCAATTCCTGGGAATTTGGTACATAAATTATGCCCCTATACATAATAATTTCAACATTTCCAAGCTTATAGTCTTCGATTTTCTGCTGCAAAATACCTTGTTGTAATTTTGTTATTATTTTTTTTTGTTAAGTAAAAAAAGGAGGATCCTATTGTATTAACTGTGAAGGCTTACAAAAACGTTTGAAATGCCAACTGTCCTGCCGAAAAAGAGGAAACCAGGAAAACTGGCTTCCTATGCAACTTGTTTCAAAAAATCGAGCTACCATCTGTTCTACCCGAAGGAAACCAGGACATATGGCAGCCATTAGTCTGAAGATGTTCCTTTAGCTTACTACTTACAACATATTGAAACTTTGACAGAGCTAGAGCCCTAGTTCTAAACAAAACAGAATCTCTAACCATAAACATTAACTGTAGCAATTACCTGGTGGTTNACATATGGCAGCCATTAGTCTGAAGATGTTCCTTTAGCTTACTACTTACAACATATTGAAACTTTGACAGAGCTAGAGCCCTAGTTCTAAACAAAACAGAATCTCTAACCATAAACATTAACTGTAGCAATTACCTGGTGGTTCCAACATCTCCTTCATTCTTTCCCACTCTAGCTGGCAGTAGGAAGGGTTGTGCACACATTGGGCACCGTCGTCCTGGCAACGTGTTGGAGTAGGCATCATACAACATGTCTAGACGGTGGTTTATTTGGAGGGCACGATGGATTTGGTCTTCCACCAAGCTTCTTGTTTCAAATATTAGCTCCAGGTGTTCCAGGTGGAGGAATGGTGGTTGGACACGCCATACTTCCTACATGATAGAGAGGGGATGTGGCATAGGAGCCATGCCACCCTCCCTCACCCAGCTATCCTCTGCCTCTCCTGCCTCGCACCTATCTTGTTGACCTCTTTGATCTTCCTGGTGGTCCTCGTCCATGGAGAATTCTCCTGCCGCTGAAGTTGTCGTCACGTCCATGTCTTCTGGAATTTCTTCTTCAACATAGCAAGTGGTGGATTCCTATGTTTGGTTACCTTACTTATGACTGTGCATTGTTCATGTGGCCCATAGTTTAGCTTCACCTGGAAATAAAGTGGGTGGATTCCAATTGTCAGGAACAATGAAGAGGAGATGTTCCAGAGGATCCTGGATTGGTTCTTTCGGAAAAACCTCCTCCACATAGGCCATGGGAGGCGTCTTGGGATTTTTGGTATTGTGGACTCTCTACATCCGAGCTATGGACAACCCCCTCTCAAATCTCTACTTCCTCTTCCAGTGAGCATCAAAAGAATACCAGGCTGCGCCTCTGTAAGGTTGACCTTTTTTCCTCGGCATGTGGATAAGCAGGACTATGACCAGAATGTCAACTGGGGGGCTAGTTCTGCACCAGTGCTCAGAAATTTCAGACTTCGGCTGGTCAAATTCAAAATGAATCATATCTCATCTAGAGCCACTAATAAGAATGAGGGTGATCGTGACAGGATTAGCCATTAAGTCTATCCCCCTAGTGCTCTGTGCATCCATCCTCTTCACGCATGTGAGAGGCCTCTTCCCATGGGCCTGGCTTCTCGGGCTTGCTCCCATCTTAATGGTGAGGATATGGGAGCTAGTGACCTGTATTTAAGGCCCTACAAGGCTCTCCACAACATGGCCAGGTTGTGCTACGTGCCACCCCATCCAAGGTTAGTAAATCCTTGTTGGAAAGATCATGACATTGGGTTGCAATATCTAAGTTTTCATAAATATGTGCCTCCCAGTAGATGCATTCCCTCTTCGTTGCTACCCCTTCATTTGTCAGGCAATCTGCTACCCTGTTTGCTTCTCTTTTCACATGCGAGGGTATGATGTTGAGGTTGGTACTAATGAGGACCCTGAATCCCTCAAGCAACCCTGACAGTCTCCAACTGGGTGATATTTTCATCGGATTTTGCCCATGGAGAATCTTGGTGATTAGCTGAATGATAGTTTGTGAGTCCCCCTTCAGAATAAGCTTGTGGAAGTGGTTATCAATTGCTACTTGGAGGCCTTGTAAAAGGCTAGTAAGATCTGTCACATTGTTTTTTTTTTCTCCCAAGTATTCTGCTACAAGGCAGAGGATCTTTCCATTAGAGTTTCCGAGTGTGGCTCCATATCCTACCGGTCCCAGACTCCCTTTGGAATCCCCATCAAAGTTGATCTTTATGAATCCTATTGGAGGAGGGGACCAAGTGGTTGGGCTATTGTGTTGGCGTTTGGGTCCAGTCACCGAAAGATGATTAGTTAGGCTAGGATGCCAATTTTGAAAAATGAATTGTTCCTCCAGAGTGCATTTTAGATCCTCTGGTTTCCAAGGTTTTCTTCTAATTGTTTCTTTGATGAGAATGAAAATTTTCTCCCAAGTTAGGGTTGGTGTGGATGCCTTGGAGTGAAAGATTTGTTTGTTTCTTTCCTTCCAAATTTTCCAGAGAGTGAATCCCGGAAGGAGTTTCCAAATGTGTGCAAAAATAGGATTTTTGTAGGAAAGTGAGTCCCAATTTTCTATTATGTCGCTGATATTGGTCCTGTATCAGTTTGATATGCGCATTAATTGAGATCCTTCATCCCAAATCCATTGGCTGAAGGGACATCTGTTGAAGATATTCTCCATTGTTTCCTCTTGTTGTTGACATAAGATGCAAATTGAGGGTCCTATGAAGCCCCTTTTCCTGAGGTTATCCCAAGTTAGGACACAGTTGTGTGCTATAATCCATAAAAATATGGGCACCTTAGGCCAGAGTAAAGGGATCCAGACCTTGTTCCATATGTTCCCCTTATCATGATTCTAGTAGTTTCCCTATAGATAGTAGGCCTCTTTGACTGAGAAGTTACCAGTGGTGGAGTGCCCCCATATGAGAATGTCTGGGCCTTCCCGGTTGGGGATTTTCCTGTGACTTTCATAGTGTTGCCAAGCCTATAGGTCCATGCCCTATGGGGCCAGTAGCTCCTGAGTAGATGTTTTCTGTTGACACCACAACAACCTTTGATCTATAGTTTTCCAAATATCTTTCACCCTTGAAAACGTGGCCTGGTTTAGAGCCTGCCTAAGGGGGTTGAGTTCTTCTAGGTCACTCAAATTTTGTTGTTGTCATGAATCCTGCCAGAACAATTCACTTTCTCCATTTTGAATCTCCCAAAAGGAATTTTTTTGCACTAAGTTTCTATTTTGCCAGGCTGTGTTCCATATATTGGATCCCTGTATTTGATCATCCTGTCTAATGAGTTGGTTTGCTTGTGTGAGTGGAGAGTACTTTTGTTTCCATATTCGCACCCATAATGTTGTTGGGGTCTTTAGCCATCTCCACCACATTTTGGCACCCATCAATTGGTTGAGTTTTCCTGGATCATGAAGTCCCAACCCTCCCATATTTTTGGACGTACAAAGCTTGTCCCATCCTACTAGCACCCATTTCTTGTTAGGATGGTGCCCATGCCAAAGGATGATGCGTTGAAGGTTTCTGATGGCTCTGATGACCTGCTTGGGTGCTGCCAAGGTTGTGAAGAGGTAGGTAGGAAAATTCTACAAAACTGATCTGAGCAGGACTAGTCTGGCTGCAATGTTGAGGGGCCTAAAGGTCCAGTTATTCAGCGTATTAGAAATGGAAAGAAGTAGATTGTACCAGGAGATGGATCTTGCTGACGTGTCGGTTAGGGGAATGCCTAGGTAGTTGGATGGAAGGGAGATCTTGGGTATGCCCAATAGTCTAGAAATATGATTTTGGACCACTATCGAGGTGTTGAAGAAGTAGAGATTAGATTTGTCTAGGTTGAGGGTCATGCCTGAGACCTCTACAAAATCAGAGAGAATGGAGTTGAGCTTGTTGGCCTCTCCTGTGGTTGGGGTGTTCATCAGGAGGATGTCATCAACAAATTGAATATGTGAGGGTGTTGGTTGGATGTTTTGCAAGGATGCGCCCTTGAGGGAGCCTTCTAGGACCACCGCCTTGATGTATCACCCTAGGCCTTCCGCCATGAGCACAAATAGAAAAGGTGATAGGGGGTCTCCTTGTATGATACCTATGGAAGGGGAGAACAGTTGGGAAGGAACCCCATTGAAAAGAATGGAGAAGAAGGCTGACGAGATAAGATTTAAGATCCACTTTACCCATTGATGATCAAATCTAAAGGATTCTAAAATGGAGCGAAGGTACTGCCATCTGACTCTATCAAAATCTTTTGAGAGATCTAGTTTAAAGAGCATACCTGGGATGTTGGTCATCTTGAGGGAGTGGATGACCTCGTGAGCCAGTATAACGATGTCCATGATTTTTCTCCCCTCTACATAGCATGCTTGTTCCCTGGATATGATAAAAGGTAGAATTGGCTTAAGGCACTTTGCAATCACCGTTGTAATGATTTTGTAGATGACTTTGCAGAGGGAAATTGGTCTGTACTATTTGGGATGACTGGCCTACTCCTCTTTCAGAATTAGGGTGAGAAAGGTAGTGTAGAGAGCAGAGAGGACTTGGCATGAGGTTCAGGATTCCTCAACTACCTGCCATACCTCTTCCCTGATTAAATCCTAGTAGTGGTGGAATAAGTTGGTGGTGAATCCATCTGGGCCAGGGGCCTTTCCTAAGGGAATTTCTTTCACTACCTGGTCCACTTCTTCTTGAGTGATGGGTATCATCAGTTTTTCATTCTTTTCTGGAGTCACAAGAGAGGGTATGTGACTAGTTACCCACCTGATTGTTTTCATTCTATCCTCACTGATTTCTGTTAAGAGATCTTTGTAATAGTTGTTGAGCTCCTCAGCGATTCAGGTGTGTTCTCTTATTGGATTTCCCTGGGAATCCTCCAAGTGTGTTATTCTATTTATGTATCAGCGATGCACCATAGTTATGTGGAATAACTTTGTGTTATTTTCACCCTATTTGAGCCATTGGACCCTGTTCCTTTCTTCTAGCTGCGCTTGGAGCTCCTCCTCCTCTTTCATTAAATCAACAGTTCTGGTCCCTGAAATGAAAATTTTATGAAGCTCTGCTAGTTTGTTTTCTATGTACTGCATGTTTTGGAATATATTTCCAAAGGTATGTTTATTTCAGAGCTTCAACGAGTGCTTGAAGTTTTTGAGGCGCTGCTAGAATTTGTACATGCATGTACCATGATCTATTTCTTCCTGGGCCCACCAGGATTTTTCCAGCTGATGAAAGTCAGGGTGTGATAGCCATAATTTCTCAAACCGAAAGGGTTTGCGCTTGGGCATTGCCCCGGTTTCTAGGAAAAAGGCCACTGGCCAGTGGTCCAATCCTTCCTTTGGGAGAATGAGACTCTCTATATTTGGGTCTACTTCTATTAATTATTCCGCTACAAGGAAGCGATCCAGATGACAAGATACTTGTTGGTGCCCTGATCTACAATTGGACCAGGTGAAAGTGCCATTGTGATTTTCATTGTCTACTAGCTTTAGTTGATCTATGAGGGTTTTGAATGTACTATTGTCTGGCTCTAGTCGTTTAGTTCCTCCTTTTTTCTCTTCCAGCAACATGATCATATTGAAGTCACCCCCTAAAATCCTATTAGGTGTGCTCAACAGTGTTTTTATGTGGGTTATCTGCTTCATGAGTTTGTCTTTTTCCTATTGGATTTGGGGTCCATAAACATTTGTAATGTCACCTTCCTGAGTTGATCATGTGATCTCGAAGTGGACAGTGAGTGTGCATATAGTGGAAAAAAGTTTGCTTAATGAGATATTGTTTAGGTTCCAGAGAATGGAAAGTCCCCCTGAAGCCCCGATTGAGTCAGAATGTATGAACTTGCAACCCCTCCAGATGCACTGGAAGATGGTTTCTACCTCTGTACCAACACATTTTGTTTCTTGTGACAGAAGGACATCTGTATTTTTTGCTCTGATGCAATCTCGGAGGATCCTTTGTTTGGATCGACCATTAAGTCCCCTGATGTTCTAGGTGATGATATTCATCATAATGAATTTGGTGCTGGGTGGAGGCATCCCTCCGAGAGCTTTTGGATCTACCCTAAATTGAGCATGAGATTGCCTGCCTCCTTGATGAGTTGTTGGGTTGATTTTTGTCCCCTTCTTTTGTTCTTCTGTGGTGCCCTCTTTGAGTCCGAGCTTGTATCTATGGCTATACCTAGTCTTGCTGTGGATCCTGTTGTGGAGTCAAGAAAGAATTTATGTACCTTTAGAAGTTGTTCTTCATGGAGGGCTTGTAGATCATTTTAATTGAGAGATTCCTCAAGTTTTTCTAGGCCGATGCCTACGAGATATCGAACATCCAACTGCATCTGGGTGTCCCCATATACGTCCCACCCCTCTTCTGGGTTGGTCTCGTGATTTTGGATAGAGGAAGGTGTGGCTTGGTTCTTTCCATTCTCTTGTTGTTTCACTTTGTGCAGATATTGGATTTCTTCATCTGTCGGCAGCTGGATCAGAATATCATAAGAGTTTTTTGTCAAGATCTTGGGGCATGGATCTGGATTTTGCTTCCTTGGAGGGTTTTTTTTCTTTCCTGTGACAGTGGTGAAGCCATATTTCTTCTTGGTATTGCTGGTCTTGGATTCTTGGATATTCAGAGGGCAGTCTCTGAAGAGGTGGCCATGTTCATGGAATTTCCTACAATGGAAAGGGATGTGTTCGTAATCCATCATTTGTTTCCAATCCTCGTCTTGATATTCTAGAGTTACAGATCCGGGGAGAGCCTTGGAGATGTTCATATATACGTAGATTCGGGTGTAAGAAGTGTATTTCCTCTTCTTTGTAGCTTTTGATGTTTTGACATAGTGACCCACTCTGTTCCTGATTCCCATAAGGATTTCCTCCAGCCAAAACTCTTGTGGAAAAGAGTATAATCGAATCCAAACTGGAGCCATTGTGAAGTCCTCCTTGTCTAGGATGAATCTCTCTGTCTAGAAGGACATGAATAAGCCTACCGAGTTATTTAAGTATGGCCCATTCTTGAATATTTTGTCCTTGTCTTCTAGATTATGCAGGATGATTGTGAAAAAACCCTTTGAGCTGAGATGAACCTCATAGTCCCCTTTAGGGTTCCACCAGTGCTTGATCCATCGGTTTAGGTCATGTTCAGATGGCCACAGTCCCAAAAACGTGCCTATGACGGAATGCTCTCACATAAACTATGTGTTTTCACCCCCTCTTATTGAGCTTATGATATATCTCGGTGGTTTATCAGATTGCGAGATGAATTTGTCAGGATCCAAACCACGAGATGCTTTTGGATGTGACGTTCCTTCTTCCACATCCATCTCTTTCCTGAGCCCTTGTTCTCAGGCAAGGAGCTGGTCACGTAGCTATAGCGGGGGCTTGAATGAGGGTTGTTTGGATCTTGTTCCCGTCCTATCGTTGGCCATAACTTTGTTGTATGACAGGGGTTGCCCCCCTCTTCCGGATTCATCTGACAGATCAGGCCCAGGTGTTGTTTGTGCCTGACCATAACAGGTGGTAGGTTACATGGTGGCATTTTCTATTCATGCAGTCGGTTTGGAGAGGAATCGTTTCAGAGCACTAGGGTTTAGCCTTTCATTGTTCAACTTATTTTTTTATTATTCTTCATGTTATTTTTTTCTTATTCTCCATGTATTGCAAATCTGATTTTCCAGCCTCCAAGATTCTATATTTCAAATATGATTGGTACATGATAATGGTTGTAGTATGCAACTCATGCAACCTTCTGCTAAGTGCATCACCCACCTTGTTCTCTTTCCCTTTTATATGCTTTATATCAACATCATATTCACTGAGAAATTCTAACCACCTATTTTGCCTGGAATTTAGAGTTTGTTGTCCAAATAAATATTTCAGACCATTATGGTCAGTCCTCAACTCAAACCTTTTCCCCATGAGTTAGTTCCTCCACATCTTCAAGGCATGNTCATATTCACTGAGAAATTCTAACCACCTATTTTGCCTGGAATTTAGAGTTTGTTGTCCAAATAAATATTTCAGACCATTATGGTCAGTCCTCAACTCAAACCTTTTCCCCATGAGTTAGTTCCTCCACATCTTCAAGGCATGCACTATGGCTGCCATCTCCAAATCATGAGTAGCATAGTTCCTTTCATGCTCCTTCAACTTTCTTGATTCATAACATACCACATACCCAATTTTACTGAGGAATCCACCAAGCCCTTCTTTAAATGCATCAGTGCATTAATTGAAGTCTTCATTTGGATCAACAATCCTTAGTATTAGAGAACTTGTTAATAATTCCTTCAAGTGTTGGAAACTCTTTTCACAATCCAATGTCCACTGAAACCTCACCCCCTTCTTTTGCAAGGAAGTGATCGGGTGTGAAATATTTGAGAATACTTCAATAAATATTCTATAGTGGACTGCAAGGACCATGAATGATTTTACCTCTTTCACATTCTTTGGTGTTGACCATCCTCTAATGGCTTTAATCTTTTCAGGATCCACTGCTATCCCTTCCTCTGAAATGATATGCCCCAAATAATGAATTTGCTTCTGATAAAATGAGCACTTGCTTAATTTTACATACGACTGATGCTCCCTTACTACCTGTAATACAATCCTCAAGTGTTTCTCATGATATTCCTCCAACTTATAATATATAAAAATGTCATCAAAAAATACAATGAAAAATGTATCTATGTATTCTCTGAAAATACTATTCATTAAACACATGAAGGCAGTTGGTGCATTTGATAACCCAGATCGCACCACTGTGAACTCATAATGCCCATACTGTTATCGGAAAAATTGGTAAGTGTGGACACAAACTAATCTCCCTAACTTCAACAAGAAGCTAGAACAAAACAGAGTAGAGTAAAAGCTTCTCTTTAGATTTCATTGGAATGTAAAAATGTTCAGAGAGGGACAAATGACATACCATTTAAACGACGTTTGATCCTTGCTAGTGTCGTCCTTGCTCCATATTTAGATTTGTGGGATGTTGAACCTATTAAGAAGAACAAACCAACAAAGAGAGAGAACAACGATATATATTCCATTGAATTCTATATATAAGATCAATTAAATTATTTTGTACCCTATAATCTCGGACAACAATATCCAAGCTCTGTAAATCCTACCTGGGGTCAATATTTCCAGTCTAATGCTCCTTTCCAAGGTAGCATACCCAATTAACCAACACATGTTGGCTACTTGACTCAAAACCCTCCACAATCGAATTTGATAGGACCCTCTAACTATTTACCTTATAGTCCTACTGGTATACTTATGGGATTACCTCCTCAAAATTACCAGTTTACTCAAGTGAACAAATAGTTGTCGTTTCTAGCTACTTTGGATTTACCGTATTTATCTAGGATTTTGAATGATCATATTTTGCATTCTCCTTATTGGACATTCATACCTACGAAATTACCATCA
>SNQJ01S0077457.1:0-14945 GCA_010110895.2 Picea sitchensis | reverse complement strand
TGCAAGGGACGGAGACACCTCCTACACGTATCATTTTGTCACAACCTTTTCCTTCTCAACAACAATCCCAATTGGTTATTCATAACCAACCTTCTCCCTCTACCACATCTTATGTCCTTATGTGTACTCGTGACTCCAAGAAGAAAAAAGTTGCAGCCACTACTCGAACCAAATATTATTCTCATTTTAAATAGAAATTTGATGATTCACCTCCTCCATTGGTTCAACCTCCTCCATCAAATTCACCTCCCAACGGTCCTCTTCATCTCGAACGACCTAGTCTAGATATAGTTCTTCGTCCGCCTCCTAAGGGCATCGTTCACAATTCGTCATTTAAACCCCATGCATGTGCCACTAAAAACTACAACATTGTAGAAGATCTTGCACAAGCACCTTCTGCGATGTCAGCAAAGTTGTCCTATGCAACTGAAGGAACTGTTAAAGAATATTGGTGGAATCAACCCTACCGATAAAAAATTGATAGTATTTGAATTGGAAGATCACATTCCAAGGCTCCCTCATCAATTAGCATTTCATATACAAGTCATTGTGGAAAATAATAATATTTCTTGAACAGTTTTTGATGAAGGAGATTCGACTTGCATCATGTTCGTAACTTGTTGGAAAGACATTGGCTCTCTTGCCCTTACCAAGTGACACAATACATTAAAATATTTTAATGGTATAGGGTTTAAACCTTATGGTGTTCTTCCTTCGTTATCTATTGCGTTAGAAGGAAAAGTGGTTATTTTGGAGGTTGAAGTGTTTAATGCACCTCTCGATTACAACCTTTTACTTGGTCGTGGTTGGATCGATTATATGCACACATTTGTTTATACTCTTTTCCATGTGATTTTTTTCCCTCACCAAGGTAAAGTTGTTACCGTAGATCATCTTGTTTTTTTTAGTTTCGATTCGCGCACTAGTAACGTTCCATTCATCGTGAAAATACCTCCTGGTTATGAGAATGTCACTGTGGGTCTTTTAAAGGATTCATTGTTAATGGGTACTTTCCCCATTCCACCACCCGATGTTCCTCCTCCTTTTGTCGCTTCTATTAACATTATTTTGACTAGTGTTGGCAAAACCCATGAGTCTTATGACCCTTGGATAGTACCTATATTAGATGAATGTCTTCGTTATGGTGAGTGAATTCCTTTAAGTCCAGTGGAATCGGCCTATCAAGCTATTCAATCGAAAAATCCTTCTCCTCATTCTCTCTTAGATACATCTCTTGATCCATTTCATATGGTATTTCACACTGAAAAAATGATCATGACAGTTATGTCCATGGAAGAAACTCCATGGGATGATGGGAATCATCATTCTATCCTCTTCCTGAAACCGAAGACTATCGAGAGTTACCAACGGATTTCTAATTCATCTATAGTCCTTACTATTCCCCCAGTTTCTGAACCAACACATGATGTTTTGTATGAAGAGAACTTGGGAAATATTTCACCTACCATTCCTCTAGATATTTCGATTAAGCCTGAAATTGCACAAAATGTTCATATCAGTGCCTAATGTTCTCCTAATGAGATCCAAACTTACAAGGCCCTTTTCCAAGAATTTTGTGACGTTTCTGCATGGAGTTACAAAGAATTCCTGGAATTGATCTAGATATTGTTGTGCATGAAATTAAGACATACTTGTACACTAAACCCGTTCGACAAAGACTTTGCGCAGTTCATCCATGAAAAGTTGTTGTGATTAAAGTTGAAGTTGAAAAACTTCTTAAGTTGGTTTTGTCTATCATGTAGCGTTGACTGATTAGGTGACCAATATTGTTTCAGTTATGAAGAAACAAGGAACAATTTGTGTTTGTGTTGATTATAGGGATATTAACAAGGCTTGTCCCAAAAACAATTATCCAACCCCTTTCGTCGACCAGATTGTTGACGATTGTGTCGGAAGTGAAATATTCTCTCTGATGGATGGTTTCTCCGGCTATAATCAAATCAATATTTTACCCACAGATCAACATAAGACTAATTTTATTTTCCCTTGAAGTACCTTCACATACTATAAAATCCCTTTTGGCCTCAAGAATGTTGGTACGACTTTTCAACGCACTATGTCTTATGATTTTCATGATATTAAGCACATTGTACAACCTTACCTAGATGACTTACCATCGCATTCCATGCATCCCTAAGATCACCTAGCACACTTATGAGCCATTTTCCTATGCTTTCGATATTATCGCATACAATTGAATCCACATTTTGGCCCTTGGTTATGGAAGAAAGAGAAGATCAAGGAAGAAAAGGAAGAAAGTGAACTTTGCGGAAGACATAGTGATTGATACTAGGTCGAAGTGAGAAAAGGAGAAGAAAAGATGGAGCGAAGCTCGAGAAAGAAATTCGTTGAAAGAGGAGGTTGAGAATGATAAGTCAGCAAGGAAGAAGGATCATGGACAACTCAGCAAGTGGAAAAAGCCACCGTTGGATTCTTTGGAGAAGGAAGGAAAGAAAAGTTGGCGAAGCCCTGAAAACATGGGTTAAGTTGAACTAGGGTTTTAGACACCTAGGGTTTTTGGTATCTAGGGTTTTGGAAACCTAGGTCTCGGCCTAAGGATGTCGATGAATGATTATAATGTATAAATAGAGGTCTAAAGGGCCTAGGTTGGGTTAGTATGATAATATTATTATTGTTGTTGTTGGTATTGAGTGGGTGGAGAGAATAGTATCAAGAGAAAGAGAAGTGTTGAGTACAAGATCCTTCTGGATTGTAAGATATTTAGTTGGGTGCGAAGATCAAACCTACAACTAGGTGCGTAGGGAGGGGAGAGAAACATAGAAGAAGAAAGGAGATCTGCTAGCTAAGAGCGCAGATAAGAACTGTATGCTTTACCTCAATACAATATAGCACGGTTTTGTGGATGTAGCCCTAGAGAGAGGGTGAACCACATATATTTGGTGTTGCGTGTGATTGGTATTTTGTATCTGTCATTTATATATTGTTATTGCATTGCTGGGGTAGATCTGATAGATGCATGGAGTAGATCAAGATGATAAGTGATATATGAATGCTATGCTATTATTGTGTTAGTTCCACTTAATATTCCCTTTGGTTGTAGACATATCTGTCCTACAACCCCCTCATAACTGCCTCAAGTGAGACTGCATCTGCTTCATAGGTGTTGGCGAAAGGGTCAGTAGTTAGGGCTTGTTGGTGTGCTCTTGGAGCTGAACTCTCGATCTGCCCCTGTGCCAACAAATGGTTCCCTTGTTGGGACAGGAATCTTCTTGAGGGAATGTCAAGGTGGTTTCCATCGAAGACAAAGACTCAAAAGTGGATAGAAGATCAAGAAAAGGACTTTTCTGAAGCCCAGAATAAGAACCCTAATCTTAGTTCAAAGGATTGGTTGGAGAAATAAATTTTTACTGATATACATGAGATATTCTTTGGAGGAATACATTAGGAGTTGTATGAGTGGCTAGCTAGATTAGCAGATACCCAATGCGAGATATGATCTAGACCTCCTGTGGTTTGGATGTTGGAGTTGATCAATAAGGTAAAGAAAGATGATAACACTGTATCATGAGAAGTAGATCATTGGTTCGATAGTACCATTGGAGGGTACATCACAGAGTTTGTTGTTGATAGAGTGGAGTCATATAGCCAAGATGAGAGATATTTCTTTAAGAGACTCAGAGGAAAATTTTTACAATTCCTAAAGTTGAGACTCAATATGCTGCTACATGAGAAGAACATATTGAAGATACAATAGATTGGTTGAATCTGAAAAGGCTAATGTTCAAAAATTTGGACAACGACAATGACACAAAATTTGGACATACGCGCAGTGGGAAAGTGTTTAGAGAAGTCCATCTTGCAAACTTGTTTAAGCAGAACTACGGGGAGGAGGGTTTCTATAGTGGAGAAGAAGCAGATCTAATGGACGAAGAACATTCAAAACCCGTCAGGACAGGGGAAGTACAAGATGAAGAGCTTCACCAATGAGAACCTGAAAACTCAGAAACCACGCAGACCATCGAAGTAAGTATTTTTATCCTTCCTGTTGATTCAGTATTAAGCAATCAGAGTAATCCCAGTCACCAAAGTATCCAGAGAACTATCAATAGTATCCCACCACATATTCAGTCAAGAACCCTAGGAAGATCTATGGAAGATGAGATGAGGCTTCCTATCTTTTAGGAGGGATGGATCTAAAGATCCTAATCAACACTGGTTCCTATGTGAATCCGTATGGAATATTAAAAATGTCACTGACGAAGCTGTCAAAAGAACCCAGTTTAGTACCACTCTAAGGGATCGCACATTGAGATGGTACATGAAGCTTGTCCAAGGACTTGTATAGCCTAAGCCACTGAATTAGGTCAAGAACAAGCATTTGAGAAATGGGCCATTGACTTCGTTGGACCTATAAATCCACCAGGAAAGTGCACAGGAGCAAGGTACATAATTACAACAACAGAGTACTTGACTAGATGGGCCAAAGCTAGAGCAGTTAAGGACTGTAGTGAAACTACAGTTGTGCACTTCATATTTGAAGATGTCATAACCTGGTTTGGATGCCCAAAGATCCTTATGAGTTTTCAAGGTACACATTCCATCAATAAGACAGTTGAAGCCTTGATTGAAGAGTTTGCAGTCCATCATCATAAGAGCACACCATACCATCCACAAGCAAATGGCATAGTTGAAGCATTCAACAAGATTTTGGAAACAACATTAACCAAGATTTGTTGTGAAAACAGGGATGATTGGGATTTGAGAGTAGTTGTATTATGGGCCTATAGAACCACTTGCAGGAAGCTAACAATGTAGACCCCTTTTAAGTTGGTTTATGGTCTTGAAGTTGTTGTTCCAATGGATTATTTGGTACCAAGCCTGAGAATTGTTTCTTTTACAGATATGGATGACACTGGAGATATTCAAGAGAGGCTTGCACAGTTGGTCGAACTTGAAGAAGACATATTTATCATAGGATTCCATCAGCAATTTCAAAAGGAAAGAGAGAAGGCCTACCATGACAGGCACATAAAAAGGAAGGCATTTAGACAAGGATATCTAGTGATGGTCTATGACAATAAGTTTATCAAGCATCCCATAAAGTTCAGAACACATTGGCTCGGGTCATACGAGATCACTTATGTCACATAAGGAGGAGTTGCGCAACTGAAGACATTAAAAAGAGAATGGAAGGAATGATTAGTGAATGGGAGTCGGCTGAAGTTGTACTATGACAACCAGTTGCCTCGTAGATCTCAGTAAAAGAATGAAGAAAAGGGTCTAGGTACCAGGTGTAGTTGAAATTGGGTACCAGATACAGAAAAGACAGTCTCCACAGGGTAGAAGATGAAGTGTAAAGTAGGAAGCAAAGGCTACACTGTGTGGTCTGAAATCAAAGTACAATAGAAGAGTCAGATCTGAAGTGCCTCGAGACAAGTCACAAGTGAGTGTTGGGGGCTTGTTAGACCTTGGTTATGGAATAAAGTGAAGATCAAGGAAGAAAAGGAAGAAAGGGAACTTCGCGGAAGACGCAGTCACTGATACTGGTTCGAAGTGGGCAAAAGAGAAAAAAAGATGGAGAGAATCTCAAGAAAGCAAGTTGTTGGAAGAGGAGGTCAAGAATGACAAGTCAGTAAGGAAGAAGGATCGTGGACACTTAGCAAGAAAAAAAAGCCACTGTTGGATGCTTTGGAGAACTGCACGATAAGGAAGGAAAGACAGGCTGGTGAAGCCCTGAAAACACGGGTCAAGTTGAGCTAGGGTTTTAGACACCTAGGGTTTTTGGTATCTAGAGTTTAGACACCTAGGTCTCAGCCTAAGGATGTCGGTGAATGATTATAATGTATAAATTGAGGTATAAAGGACCTAGGTTAGTTCGGTATGATAATATTTTTATTATTGTTGTTGGTATTGAGTGGGTGGAGAGAGTAGTATCGAGAGAGAGATAAGTGATGAGTACGAGATCCTTCTGGATTGTAGAATCTTCAACTAGGTGCGAAGATCAACCCTGCAGCTAGGTGCACAAGGAGAGGAGAGAAACATAGAAGAAGAAAGGAGATCTAGTAGCTAAGAGCGCAGATAAGAACTGTATGCTTTACCTCAATATAATACAGCACAGTTATGTGGACATAGCCCTAGAAAGAGGGTGAACCATGTATATTTGGTGTTGTGTGTGATTGGTATTTTGTATCTGTCATTTATATATTGTTATTGCATAGCTGAGGTAGATATGATAGATGCATGGAGTAGATCAAGCTGATAAGTGATATATGAATGATGTGTTATTCTTGTGTTAGTTCCACTTGATATTCCATTTGGTTGTAGACATCTCCGTCCTACAACCCCCTCATAACTGCTTCGGGTGAGACTTCATTTTCTTCACAGGTGTTGCTGAAAGGGCCAGTAGTTAGGGCTTGTTGGTGTGCTCTTGGAGCTGCACCCTGGGTCTGCCCCTATGCCAAGACCACATAAATGTGTTTTTTTTGTGGATTCTGGATGACTTCTATGATTTATCATTTCTACACATGGAATCAAGGTGGATCCTTTAAAGGTTGAATCTATTCTCAATTTTCCTCCTCCTTCTACCTTACGCCAACTCCAAAGTTTGCAAGGGAAGGAAAACCTTTTACACCGATCCATTCCCAATTATGTTGAACTAACGAAAGGTTTCACTTGACTACTTAAAAAGGGTATGGGAGGAAACTACCAACAAAGCCTTTGAAACTTTGAAACTTGACTTAACCTGTACACCACTTTTATTTCCCCCCAATTATAGTCACAGTTGTTTCTTATCCTTGGCTTCTTCGAAATCTACCATAGTCATGGTTCTAGTCCAAGAGGATGATTCAAAAGATGAACATGTTATTTACTATTTGAGTCGGAGTCTTACGACCACCGAAACTAAATACATGCTTGTGGAGACAATGGACTTGGCAGTTGTTCAACGTTTTTGTCATTATATGTTATTGCACAAAACCATGATTATTTCTTATTGCAACCCTATGCAACATATACTCACATGACAATTGTTGGGGGGAAAATACTCCAAATGGACAGTGATTCTCCAGGAGTTTGATCGAGCCAATTAAAAGAAATCTTTGGTTTTTTCTGAGTTGATATGTGACCTTCCCTCCACTGAGATAGAATTTGTGGCAGAAAATTCTTTTCCTGATGAGTCTCTATTTATAATCAGTTTAGAAGATATCTGGTATGGAGACATTATCATTTATCTCCAAAACCAAAATTTTCGGCCTAATCTTTCTCATCTAGATCATCGTTGTATTCGGTATCAAGACCGTCAATATATTATCCTCAGTGATACCTTTTACCATCATGGTATTGATTATGTATTTTGACGATGTCTAACCTATGATGAAGCCGATAAATATTTAAGTGACTGTCATTCTGGAGAATGTGGCGGTCATATGTCTGGGTATGTCACTACCTAAAATATCTTACGAGATGGTTACTTCTTTCCTTCATTGTTTAAGGATTTCATTACTGCCATTCAGAAATTCCACGCTTTTCAAACGTATAACAATAAGATTAGATCACATCCTTCTCCTCTTTATCATGTAGTTTACATAGGTCCAGTTTATAAATGGGGCATTGAATTCATGACATGTAACCCTCACTCAGTCGAGGGGCATGTATACATTATTATATATATGGATTATTTACTAAATGGGCCGAGGCGATGCCTACATTTGATAATATGGGGAAAACTATGGCTTTGTTCATATTCAATCATATTGTCACTAGGTTTGGTGTCCCTCAAGCCATCGTCACCGACCATGGTATCCATTTTCACAATTTCATGATGTCTAAGCTTATCGATAAGTTGGGTCTTCAACATGAAAACTCAACCCCTTATTATCCACAAGCCAAAGGCCAAGTTGAAGTTTTAACTACTATGCCTCGACGAATGGTAGGAATTCACAAGTCAAGTTGGCATACAATTCTCTTTTCAGCATTATGAGCCTATCGGACGTCCGTTAAATTTGACGCAGGGTTCACACCTTTCTAGTTAGTGTATGGTATCAAAGCTATTTTTTTGATTGAATGTGAAATCCCATCTTTGAAACTAGTTGTCGAACTTCTCCCTAACACCACAGCTGAAGAATAATGTCTCTTGTATTTAATGAAATTAAATGAGACTCTTTGTGATGCTGCCTTAATCATAGAAACTCAGAAGAAACATGTTAAAGCTCAATATGACAAACATTTCAAACCACATGTTTTTTTCTGAGGGTGATTTAGTTCTTCTTTATGAACAAGATTGTGTTTTGATGGGGGCCGGTAAATTTGAGCACATGTGGTGTGGTCCATATATCGTTAAAAGAGTGTTGGAGAAAAGGGTATTTTGAGCTGGTGGATTATGATGGAACCCCTTTGGGTGAACCAAGAAATGGGTTTTACCTAAAGAAGTACTATGCTTAAAATATTTTTTGCATGAGTGCTTTGTATTTTAGTGTATCATACTCTAGTGTGTGCTTTTTGTCATTTCTTGTTCTTCCTTTAAGCTGCTTACCTTGCCTTGTTCTTGGTTTCCAGATGTCGGCGTCCTCACTACCCTATATCATCTTTATTGATAGTGCTAATCGCAGTACTCAAAACCTAGCGCATGTTGCATGGGAAATCTATGCACCTACAGATGATTTGATCAGTCTACACGGTGTTTTCCTTGGTCGTGAAACTAATAATATTGTGGAATACAGTGCAATTATTGATTTATTAACTGATGCCATTTCATTTGGCATCCATCATCTTATTGTACGTCCTGATTCACAACTAGTGGTGCGACAATTGAGCAACGTTTATTCCATCTGAAGTCTTACATTGTTACGGGTATACTTGAGAATTCGCCTCTTGGAAAGACATTTTGATTATATTAAATATCAACAAATTCCTCAATATCTAAACACATTAATATATGCATTGGATAACTATGTTGTATATAGACATTTGTGCCATTTATAAATCCAAACACACATTTAAAAGACAAGTAAGTTGGTAGAAGTTTTATATTATAATGTCAAAAGTTACAAAATAGTGTTTGTCTTGAGACCAAAATGTCAAAATGGTGAAGCATGTGGCTTCATATACATATTCATCAAGGATGTTTCTCACTATAACAAACGAATGCCCATGCTACATGATAGAGAATTCGACCAATGGATGTTGACACACCAACTATATGGCATTGGTAGAGCCAAGGTAACTCATCCACAGTGATGTCAGGGACGTTCATGGTCAATCCCTCAAGATTATGTTTGATCTCCTCGAGATCCTCAGATTCCACCCCTTGACCCACCACTACAACTATCTCTCCACATATCTGAATAGCATATGATCCTGGAGGCCTAAAAGGTGCCACATCTGCATTGTTGAGAGCACTTGATTAGTCTCGGATAAATAACAAAACAAAAAAAACATATAATGAAAAAAATATTCTTACCTATCTGTCCCCACTAAGAACCCTCAGGTAATTCCAAGTTGGAATCTCCACGGAAGTCAGTCTCGACATATGCATAGTCCTCAACCATGACAAGTTGATCCCTCATCCACTAGAAGAAAGTTGAATCATATGTAACGATTGGCACACCACCATGACGTGCCACCAAATCTACCCATATCTTCGTTCAAGGATCCTATGGAGCAGAAATTCCCCATTCCATATTTTTTAGGTGAAAAATGGGGACCCTCTCTAGGAAGAAGGATGCCAAAATAGATCTATAACCGAATTGTTTCAATCGACCAGTCCTACACTTTGTCAATTGTTTCTTCATGTTTTTTAGAAGACCCTCGCACCAATTGAAAAACAAGGGCTCCATACACTCGATAGTATACTAAAAATGGATTTGTAAATCCATGTGAGGAGCTACACTCCCTACCATATGAGTGATAGTATAGAGTATAGTCCTCAAAGGAAAGTCTTGAACATCCTTTATGGAAACTTTGCCATTATTTTTCTATGTGCCAAGTACACAGTGATGTGCTACATAATAATCCATGGGTTCACCACCACCTCTACTTCTCGATAGTGATACTTGAGAGCCTCGACGAGATAACCCAGTAAATAAGTAGATGTCATCGATCTCTAAGGTGAGTGTATGCACACCGACATGAAATTCTTTCTCATTAACGTCCCACATATAGACTAAGTATTCCAATTGTCTCAATTGGGCCATCATGCCCTGAACTTTGAAAATTTTTAGCAAGACACATTCCCAAAGTGCCATGATAGTGCCCAGATCATTCCTAGAAAATTAATCTTCCTCCTCGTTCTCTCATTCCCTCCACTCAATCATAATGACCAATAAAAACCTGCCAAACAACATTACAAGATGATTAGGTTCATCAAAATTTCAAAGTTGGAAGTTTTCCTAGCTCTATCTCTCTTTTTAGATTTTGAGTTATCGTCGTTGCAAGGGCTCTTTTTACCACAGTGTGGAGTCGTCACACCCCATCTGTAGAACCCTTGTAGTGATTTAAGATCACCGCAGTTCATGATAGGGTGGGCCTGCAATGATCTCAAAGCACAATTTCCCTTGGAAAATTGTCCATAACTCAAAATTTAACCACTGAAATTGAAAAATTTTACTATGAAGAGAGAGGGGAAGAAGAATACCTACCTCACGGAAGCATCTTGAGAAATCATCCATTGGGCGCTCTAGAATCGTCACTTGAAAATCAGAGGAAAAAGGGGCTTTTGGCACTAGTTTGGTGAAAATGAAAATGAAATGGCAAATGAACTAGTTTTGACCTATTTTATTCACTTTTACCATTTTAATTTCAAATTAAATTGATTTTTAAATATTTTTACCTATGTCATAAACCTAATGAACTTTGCAAAGTGTCGATATTGGAGGTAGAGAGATCTAAGGACCAAACTTTTGATATGGATCCTCCCTTTTTAGTCGTTTTTGCGTGTTTTTATGATGTATATATACTTTTAGGGGTTTTCAGGAAAAACTCTGAGCATGGTCTTAATTATTTCTCGCACTCATGAAACTATGAGAATCTAATCGAGTAACCTTTTATCGCTTTTTTCAGACTCGTAATGGAAATACAAAAAATGAACCCCATGGAGTCTCCTTTAAACTCTTTTCAAGCTCCCTAAACATGAAAAGATAGTCGAGCAACCTTGTTCTTTTCACGCTCGTAACATTATTTGAAGAAAACATTTGATGATCGTTAGATTATCTCTTTCTCAGTCTCATCAGACTAACTTATGAAAAATGACATTTTGGAGTTTTCTTTAAATGTTTTTCAGACTCTCTAAACATGAAAAACCCCCGAGTTTTCTTTCTTTGGACTCGTAAAACAAGCATCGAAAGGCCCATATGGGACTGAACCTCTCCTTCCTAGGGTTAGTTAAAAATACTCCGAGGGACTCATCCGAAGGATGAGCTTACATTACAAGAATATTTTATCCTCCTCAATCTTGCATAAAAATAAAGAGGTACTCACCGAAAATGGTGGGGGAAAATTGGGAAAGAAATGTATATTTGTATCTGTGTTAGTGGAAGTAAGTCACTCTTGAACATGACACCCCTCTTCATCATTGTATTCGGGTTGGGAAATCCATTTATATCTCATTTCACCATCCACAAATTCCATATGTTGGGTCCTCCTTGAGTAATTGCTTCCAAGACAATTTTCATTCAGTTCATATGTTCAATAGAAGTTCAACCTAAAACAATCCTTCTATCGAGTCGACCATCTGCAATCCTCAAATCTTATCATGTCGACCTTCCCTGAGTTAGTCCTGCACCACTTTGTACCCTGATCTACTTCAAATCTATTACATATTTCATGTCATTGATGGGGGATACATTAAGGCCCTCTTGTGATGAGTCTTTTCTTTTCGACTTCAACTCATTATCTAGGAATCAGACTTAGAAATCATTTAGTACCTTGGAACCCGAATGCCTCAATGGAAGGTCTCCTCATTTTAAAAATTGGGTTCACATCATTGACCCCTAATTGGAAGATTTCATCAAGTGTTCTACTTCAGCTCATTAATTCACATTCGTTGGATTGTATTAGAGTACCTTAGGGGTCGTTTACATCATTGGTGATTTCCCTCACACTTATTAATGGTATCCATTAATGACCGATAATCAAGTGGTTTCTACCATGTTTGACTTCAACACCTGTAATCACATGGCTATATTCATACTTCCAAACAATGGAAATGAATACCTTGGATCTCACCATATCGATCCAAGTTGCGATGGAGTATTCATAAGTCTGTACTGACACATAGATCCACCATGTATGTCTCATAGCTATGTCCAAATTTGAGTTTTTAGAGCATATATCCATAGTGTATTTCTCATGGCTATGTTGAATCATGATGACATGGATCCACAGTGTATTTTTGGTGGCCATGAATCACTTGACACTTATGTTTAGATTCACTTGTACTCTGAGTATGGGAATTCCTACCTCAAAAAATGGTATATTATTATGCATATGCTTGATTGTTTGCAGGTTCCCAATCGATGTGCTCCTTGGTCTCAACACACACATTCTACAAAGTATTTTAGTTGTCACAAGTTCCAACTTCATAATTTATGGGGCATTCAATGGCCCTTTGCTTCAACACACACACCTTTTCTCCAATGCTTTTGATGAAGAGCATTCACAACCTGACTTGGAAAGCTAAAGAAAAGCTATCACAAGTATAATATTCAACAAAATTCTTCATGCATAAGCAAGCCTAGAATTTCCCATGAGAGATCCCTCTTTATATAGGGTGAAAGACAGATGGATGAGGAGATTAGGATGATCCCACTAAATCAAAGAAGCGAGTAAGATCCAAACCAATCGAAGGCCACCTCATCTTCTAGAAGATTCCCTTCTAGAAATTTCATGAAATTCATCTTTTTCTCTTGTTTGAGCATCGTCACACCCTATGAACAATAATCATGTAGTGACGTCGCAATCCAATTTTGGTGCAGCATGTAATGATCAAGCTTCGTTGCACCCAAAGTATTTAGCAGGGTGCGACAATCTCCTTTGATATGGTTTTTAAGAAAATAAAGATGATTCAATTCCTCATGGAGAAATTCTCATTCAGTAGCTTCAGGGAACATAGAAGTGAGTCATGCACATATCGTCAGTTGATCACAGGGGTGACCAAAATAATGTGTCACACATACCTTGTTCTGAAAGTAGTCTTGTTGATGTCTTCTTCTTTAATTCTTACTTGATGATAACCTAACCTGAGATCAATATTGAAGAATATTTTTTCATCTTTCAACTGATCAATGAGACCATCGATCCTTGGAAAATGATACTTATTCTTCACAGTTACCTTGTTCAACTACCTGAAGTCAATGCAAAGTCTCAATGTTCCCTCCTTTTTCTTCACAAATAATATTGGGGAAACCCAAGGTGACACACTTGGGCATATATACCCATTCTTCAGAAGCTATTCAAGTTGCATTTGTAATTCCTTCAATTCTGGTGTACTCATCCTGTAAGGGGTCTTGGATACTAGGGATGCTCCAGGCATTAGATTGATGGAGAAATCAATATCTCTTTTAGGGGTAAACCTGGTATTTTTTAAAATACATCTTCAAAATATTTTATGACTGCATAATCTTCAATATTTTACACCTTATCTTTATGTGTCGCTTCCATATGTACTTCAAATAATTGAGACCATTTTATGTAACTTTTCTTTAGCTGGAATGCTGAAATTTCTCTAAAAGATATTGCCCTAGGATTTCCCTATATTGTCCTTAGGCTCCCTTCCTCATCCCAACAAGTAAATGCCTTATTATAACAATCTAGGATAGCATGGTGTTGGTCCAACCAATCCATACCAATTATATAATCATAGAAACCTAAAGGTAATATGTTCAAATCTTCCCTGGTGCTCAGTCCATTCATGTCTATTGGACATGCCTTAACCATCTCATTAATTTTTCTTTTATGTCCAGTAGCCAGCTGCACCAACCAAGATTTTCCAAAATTGCTTCTTGGAAAATTCAATCTTTCCACCATATTAGGATCTATATAACTATGACTACCTTCTGAATAATTAAAATAGAAATGGTTCAATTATATGTGACTGAAACTCAACTTGCTTGTTGTCCAGGGATGCATAGATCCTAGGTACATTTCTTCCCATGTCCTCCATTGTATCAACTTGTTGTACATTGTGAACAGTCCGCACTTTTTCACCTCTGTGAGGAAAATATCTATACATATCATCTCCCCATAACCCCAACATTGAATAGGTGGTTTCTTTCGTATTTCCCCCCCTGTCTCAATAATTCTCATCTCTCTAGAAGCTAGCTGCCCTTGAGGATTATTTTTGAAGAATGGTGACTTAGTCACCTTCTTCCTCGGTTCCATCTTGTTTTTTCTCTTGTTGTCCCAATATTTTTTGAAATTTGGCCTTCCATTATGTTGATAATAAAGGCATTTATCTTGCAATATGGTCTCATCTAATGTTTTGGGATCATCATATTGTATCTTATCACTAATGAATGATGGAAGCCCACTCAAATACCTCTGAATCTTAACTGGCTCTTCCTTGATGAAAGAAACATACTTTAGCATTTCTAAAAACCTTCTTTCATATTCATCTATGGTCATACTCCCAAGCTTGAGTTCAAATAACTACTTCATTTTCTTGTCATAGTATCTCTTAGTCAAGTATTTCTTTTGAAAATACCTCTTGAATTCCTTCCAAGTAACATTTTTCTCATTAATGTGTTTCACCTGCACAAATTGGTCCCACCACATCGTGTTAAGACCTAATATTGGCTCATTACCCCTTAATTGGGGCATATTGTATTTGTAATGTTATTTTATTTATGTCGGCTTTAGGCCATTAGTTGTAATTATACCTCCTAGTCTCATATATATACCAAGGAGACATTTTCATTTTGAATCATCTTGTACTTGAACATTTAAGTGGGGTAAAAGGAGGTTTCCCCCTC
>SNQJ01S0077454.1:7027-43666 GCA_010110895.2 Picea sitchensis | reverse complement strand
GCGTGCAAGTGGAATTTTTTTTTTTTTGTCTTTGGATTTATCAATCAAGGAAAATAAGTCTGCATGGGGGAATGGAATAAGGCCCTCCCTGCAAGATTGCATAGGGTGAGGCAAATATTTCTATAACAATGTTTTTACCATTCCGAGGCATGGATAAATGCGTCTTGTCGAGTGAGAGGTATCCACCTATTAAGGCTTGCCAATATCTTCCCAATATAATTGAATAATTTCTTATAGGCATATCAATTACCTGAATTCTGAGGGTTGTCCTTATTTTAGGATGAGCGCATAAAACTAAGGTCACATCTTTAATCTCGCCTATGGTTGTTTTTTGTACGCTATTATAATAGAGCATGCTTCTGGCGTTTTCATTTGTACAAGACAAGCCTATCTCTTCCATAATATTATTCGACATCACACTTGGGCCTGAACCACCATCAATGAGGCAACAATGGGCGATCTTATTCATAATATTTATAGAAATATAAAAAAGTGGATTTTTTACAAGGTATCTAAATTTATGTACAACTACTTTATTTACATATGAATCCTCTTCATTTACCTCTTCAGAGAGGTTGGCTAAAACAAAAGATTTCCCTTCAATGAATTATTTCAGATGCATCTGTTGTTCAGGGACGACAACCATGTCCAAAAGGGTTGCATCTGCTTTGATGTTGGCCAACTGGTTCAAGATATTGTATTTGGAAGAGGGGAGAGGAGAAGTTGTTCCTTGACTATTAGGAACCTTAGGAACCTGAACAATAGCAGCGGGTGAGGATGAGCTTGGGCTAGAAGAATTGTGGGGAGGATAAAATTTTCCCTTTGTAACATAGGCTTCATTCCTAGTATTGATGACCATGACATCTTCTGGCTCTGCAAAATCTAGGACAACGATAGTAGCTTCTAGTATCTAACCAAAGATATTATCTATGGAACTTTTCTTTACCTCACATGTGGTTTCCTCGTGGTGTTCCTCGCAGAAGTTACACCACATTCAATGAAATATGGCTTTAGGATGAAAATTGTTTTCAATCAAATTCCTAAAGGGGAGTGTAGAAGAGGATGAAGCTCCAAGGGTGAGAGGTGAGGTAGTCCCCTTTCGCTCAAATGCTATCATACAATTTTTCATATATTGGACTAGATATAAGAGGGAAGACATGTATGTCTATCTAACTGATCCCCCCTTGGGAAGACATGTTCTTTCAAGTTGTTCTTCATACTCTGAAAAAGTATGCAAAGCGGAACTGAGATTATCAATGGATTTTTCCTCAAGCCTATGATGGTAGGGGGAAGGAAATGTATTGTAGTAATGCATGAAAGTGGCTTGGTTCTGAGGGCGGATGAGTTCGGGGATTTGATTGTATAACTTAGTGAAATGCAAGTTGAAAGACTTGATGGTCTCACTATCCTTATAGATGACGTTATTGTATTCCCTTAACTTCTCGGCTGGGATTTTAGATTTCCCATAAGTGGATCAGAACCAATAGATTAACTCCTCCCAAGTAGACATAATCTTAGGAGGAAGATAAAATAAATCTGCCGCAACTTTTCCTTCCAAGGAATCGACGAATAAGTGAGTGCAAGTATCATTGTCATTGGATCCTATGTTATGACAAGCATTAGAAAATGCCACCAGGTGTTAGTTTGTAGTGACAATGTTATTTCCTGAAAACGTAGGAATATGCTCTTTAAATTTAGGAACTGGATGAGTAGTAGGTGCTAGGTTAAGAGGAGATGACAAATGCCATGGTGTGGTTGTGGCGTCTTCTTCGAACTAAAAAGGACTATACTTTTTAATGACTTTGGTGGGATTTGTGGTAGATTGGACAGGGATATGGTGGCTATATAAGCTACCAATCATTGACGAAGATGAAGACTGAGAGGATGAAGCACTTCCAGTGCCACCCGAGCCACCACTAGATTCCATCTTGTCGATGATAGATGAGGGAAAGAAAGATGAACTCGATGAATAAGACAAAGTTCTCCTTATAACACTTTGTTGGGAAGATACCACAACATTCCTTCTTCCTATTTCAGAAATAGGATTGATTTTCGGTGATAAGCCTCTTCTTCTTCTAGAAGATCGAGAGTCTAAAGACTTGCAATAAAGGCCAAAAATGAAGAAACAAGAAGGTTATTGGGTAAAATCATGAAGATGGGTCACACTTTTGCTTGTTTTATGACAAAAAAAAACTGTATTTTCACAAGTTCTTCAACTTCTGGCATACAAAAGTATTTTTTTTATTTAGAATTTTACTTTACAGTAAAAAATAAACTTGCGAAGAATTTTGTTATCTTTCCAATGACTATTTTTCAATTTTTTTTTTATCAAGATTTGATATGTCAATTTGACAATTGTTTAACAGTATGTTTCTTAAACATGAAAGGAATGATAACGAGTTATTGGTTTCCACAACAATGTATCTATTATTAAACTTATGTTTTTAAGAAATGAAATACATTTCAACAATCTACAGAGAGTCTATTTTATTATGACTATAATTTTTAATCTAACTGATGAATATTATAATTTCTAGAATTTTTTTAAGTTGACCAAGCGGAAAACGTTGCATATTTTAAAAACATGTTTTTCTACACCTTATATCTATCTTAATTTTTACTTAAAAGTAAAATCTAAAAATACCCTTTTGAAGAGAACAATTTAAGGATTATGAATATAAATTTTCCATAATTTTCCATGGTGTGTTTTTAGAGACATGGATTTTTCATTTTACCGAATCATAATCTCACCTAAAAATATTATGCAGTGATTTTTTTATAAAATTAAATAAAATTAGATAAAATCAATGAAAATGAAAACAAGTTATACCCAATGAAAGTAGATTCAATTTTAAAAATGTTGGTATCAATTTTGAAACTAAATTCTGATTATTTGTAGGAGTCTGCTACCTCCAAAGATGAAGTAAGATGGAGAGAATTTGTAGTTTCCTGCAAATAGTCCCATTTTCAGGTTTTCGACCAAAACCTAGTTTTTAACGAAATCTGTTAAAAATAAACGTTTCGGCCGAAAATTCTTTCGGCCGAAACATGCTTACCACAAGAAAATAATTCATCCGAAAAACATTGTACACGAATTTCGAGGGTGCCATTAAATTTGACGTGCAAATTTTTGGCTGAAAAAATTCCTAGGAACATTTTTTCGGCCAAAAAATCACCGCTAGAAATTTTGGAGACCCGATTGTCACGAAAGTGTTACCCAGCTTCATGATTTTACCCTATTGCTTATTTCTAGGTTTTTTATGTCTAGCTTCCAATCATTCTTGATCACTAATATCTCGTTCAATTGCTACCGAAGAATGGTTAAGCTTAGCACGGGTATTGGTAGTGTCCAAAATGGTGTTAAACAGGTTCAAAGAAATGTTTGTTTGGTCTTGGAGACCGAGCTCAATATTGGGTTGCCTTTCAATAGGAACAGTCATTAAGAAATAAAACAGTCAAAGAATCAATATCAGAAAAATAGATGTATCGATGAAAAATCGAGTATAAAAATTAACCAGAGAGATATCGAAGATCTCCCCAGTATGGTCACCAAATAAATGTCGAGGAAAAAATATGAAATGATCTTACTCAAGCATTTTCAGATTCTTCTTGGCTAAATAAAATAGACAGAAATGTCACCCTAGGTTTATAGCCATCAAAAATAAAATCCTAACTCACAAGTATCAATTACAAGTGCTTAGGCTAGTCTTTTGCACAAATGAAAGCTTGCTAGAAAATTCATTTGAATAGGATTTTCTGAATATAATAGTTTTTGAAAACAAATGTAAAGACAGAAGTAAGACACCAAGATGATAATCAAGACATATGAGACATAACGCAATCCTTTATTTCATTCCAATTCACCAAAGAGTCATTCTCTTTACAAAATCTCATACAAACATTTCGAACCAAAGTCAAACTTAGACGTCCCCGATGGAACATACAAAAGGACCTCTGACAAAAAAACAAAATTGAACTCTAAAATTTGGATCAGCTAGCCACATATTGCTGGCCACTCGACTCTACACAATAGCCTTTGTCAGTCATGAAAACTAATTCACAAACAGACAAGTCTACACAAACTATCAAAGATAGATCAACACCTCTGAAAAACAAGTGTCTGAATGATGTAATTCAGCCCTGAATGTTGTTGTCTACAATAAGACCCTGCTATCATAAAAGAGAATTAGGCTTGTGATAAATTAAGGAATAAATGAAAACTGAACTATCTCAACATAAACTCAAAGAGCAAACCTTAGTATGATTCTCCTTCTATCCTCTCCTTGTTCCTCCCTTTCCTTTTTCCTTTAAGAAAATAGAATTGGTTGAAGTAGTTGAACCACCTCATTAGTTAAGTTAACTAAAAACTCAACCAACTTTTAGTTAAGGGAGGAAAGTAATAAATCATAATAATGGTTTTAAATAAATAATAACTAGTAGGTGGGACCCCTTGTGACTCCCATTGATCTCTTAACAATTATATCATAATTAGTCAATTTAAACAAGAACATCTCTCCTTGTGACTCCCATCATCACATGCACATTTGAAAATTTATCTCGTTTATATTTGACATTATTTTCGAAAATGCATTACTCATATATCCAAAAATAAAACATGTTGTCCAAAAACTTCTGAAGTCAACTATCATCAACAATAGATAAAATAAAAACTCAAATGACATATTTCCCACTCTGAGATGCAATATTTCCTTGATTGTTGTTGTCACCCTTCAATTTTTCAGAATTTACCTTTGGCTGCGCTGAGCCTTTAGGCCTAATCTCGCTAATCATGTGAGAACAATCGTCCCTCAAATAAATTCGGGAAGACATGGATTTGTCATAGCCATTGGAGGGCGAGGAAGGGGAAGCAACGGATTTTCCTTTGTCAAGGGCATGGTGGGCCTTGGTTTTCAACCTTTTTCTAGGATGAGAGGACTAAATTGGTGAGTGAACAGGTGCAACTTGGACAATCAGGTTAATAGGCATGGGAGTAGGTAAGGACAAATTAGGCCAGCCATGATGTTGGGAGACTGTTGGGTGGACAATATTTTACCATTCGTTGTTTTCAAGAACCTCAAGTTGCAACGAGACATGATGGGGCACGGAAATACCAAGGGCTTTGGAGCTTGGAAGGGAGACCTTTCATGCCTAGGTTGGACCACTCCTTGCCCAATCCAATTGAAAGATCCGGTCTCAAACCATTGGCCTAACTCTTGCGATTCGACTTCAAACTGTATGGAGAACCTTGGCCTTCTTGGGCTTCTGTTCCAATTACCTCTCCCTCGGTTGCCTCTTGCATGGCTACCTCGGCTGAAAAAACTCATTCCTGCATGCATGATTGATTAGAAAATAGTCCTTTAAACAACCATACATGATAATTCTTTACAAATATGAAATATATTTTGGCTCAACAACATATCAAGCTCATGCAATCCAATCCATATAAAATTTTCAACTATTGTCAATGAGAAGGGGGTGAACAAAGGTCATGGGATATGTGAGGGGCTTGTATTTCGCGAAAAATGATAAAGTGAGGGGGAAAAGAAACATGGTTACTTCTCAAAGACTACAAACAATCAATTGTAATGAAAACCAAAGAAAACATCATTGTAATCCAACCGAGAAAACGTGACTCTAAACTTCTTGAATACATAATTATTCTTGACTGTAATTAAATTTTAGAACAGGGAGTGAAAAATGAATGTGGGAAGGTGAGGGGGTTGTAATTAGTGGAAAGAAAAAAATGGTAGGGAAAGAGAGATATTATTCTTCATAAAATTAATTAAGTGATCCATAAAACCATTTTGTAAAAGGAAACACAGCAACCAAATGACCACTGATACCCGACACAATTACTGTGCATAGTTCAAGAAATCATGTGCATTAACTTGCTCCCCTCTTGTAATCAAATATCAAACACAGTGTCATTAAACAAGACAATATGTAGTCCACAATAGCCTGTAGGGGAGCTCTGTTCATCTCACTTATCCATCTAATATTTTAAAACACTTCCCACATGAATGAACAATAAACCATTATGTTCAACATCAAAATCAACCACTGCCCACAAATTATTTTAATCATCAAATACAAACTCGAAGGTCTAGTTCGATTATGTGTTTTAATTCATTTAATAATTGAATTGCAATGAGGTTATAGTGTCACAGACCCTGTGTTTGTTTCTGCTATGAAACATGATATTTATCAATAGACAACCACATACAACCATCAATATTTTAAATGCAAGATCTTGACTTGCCATTTAAACTCACAGACAACCATTACCATTCAACACATACTATGATGTGGAATACACAGACATCGGAAAAAACATAAGAGTATTTCCATGACTGTATAGGTTCAATCACTCTGAATCTAAACATCCACAATGATGGGATATCAATCCAATACAACGAGGCAACAATAACATGCTCAATCTCATAACACAAGTCGATCAAATTGAAACAAAGCCATGTTTAAAAACCCGTGACCTTCTCTAATGGTGCAATCAAATAATATCGATAACAAGTACAGTGGATAACCATGCCATAATTACCACGATGCAACATTTCCATTTGAAAATTTTAAAATGTACATGCACAATATCATTAACTCAACCTATCATTCTGAGTGATCAATCCAATACAAGGAGGTAGCAACAATATTGCTCAAATTAATCAAACTGCAGCAAAGCCATACTGTGTAAAAACTTGTGCCTATCCTTGATGACATAATCAAATAACCATAACATATACAGTGGGTGGAAATACCATAATCATCATGATTGCAATAATCCATAATAAAAAACACATAGTCACAGTAATCATTGACTCATGTTGTAGGAATGCCATACACACCGTGCATCACGCGTGGGGCATCACTATGCATTAAACAATTGTAAACCAATGCCTAGTTAACATTTTAATAATCCCAATGTGAAATACAGTGACTGTGTATCAACCCCATTCTTAAATCAACCAATTTCAAAGTTGATCTTATCAATTAGACCGTCATAATAACTAACTGCAGTGACTATAACCAAAAAACACTGTCAGGATAATCAACAAAGACGAATTGACAATAGAACATTATCGGCAATGAATCACCAAACCATAACCATCGACCATGTATCCAACATGACATAATGGATTTCCTTTATCAAAACTTAGATTTGAGTAGTCAAGGTTTGGCCCTGTGGACCAATCACACGGAGACATGGAGTCGAATCCCGACATTAGGTGAGAACCTTCGAGACCAATGGTGCATGCACAAGCTATACCACAAATGTCTTCGCAGACAGGGTGACAATCCTTGTGATAGAGGAGATATGAACAGAGGAGCAAGGCTCCAGTTTGACCTTGTAACAAGAATTAAAACACGTAGGGTATAACCCTCGTGTGTCTCCCAGCCAACCCAAAAATGATGAGCTAGGACAGGGCTGATAAATAACAGTCACTTTAAGAAATCCCTTTGGTAAATGATCATTACAAATCACTGTGCAACATTAGTAACATGAACAAACTCATACCCAAGTGAAGCAAAGCGTAGTGACACAATGCGTTCAAAACCCCATGAAAATAAAAGACTGGGTATGGAATACGAAGGCATGGAAACAACCAACCACTCTAAACCAAATGAAACCCTCCGACTAAAACCATCAAGGATGACAAAGAGTCTTTATTGTTTCCTATACAAAGAACAACCAATAACTCTGTGAATTCAAACATTCTCTCAGTGAAAACCACCAAAAAAATCACAAATTTACACAGTTGTCATACTTAAGGAAAGAACAAACCCATACATATCGATCCACTATCTATTTCATAACCAGAGAAAATTCATGGATGGCCAAAAATACATACTTGTAACCAATAATTCCTTAAAATGCGAATTGTCTGAGCGGTTCTCCCTCTACTTGAAAATCATAGCTTAACCACAACAAACACAGTTGAAGAATAGCCCGACTAGGGTAGCGGCTAGTGGAAGAGTAAGGGTGACGTGTAGTAAATGCACATGTCCTCCACCCCTAGTCAATTAATTTCTCATCACATGCCAACCATTAACCCATTAACCATTCATTTAAACCATGCATTAGAATCAACATCTATCACTTGTCAAACGCACCACCCACATCATATCTTACCATTTCCAACTTAACCATAATGCATATCAACTATATACTCATACAATCACATAACCATTAACTTATTATCTAGGATAACAACAAGCATTTACATTTCGATGCATGTAGGTAGCATAAGAGCATAGTTCGATTCCTTCCTTTTTGCATTTAGCTTAGGTTGATTTTATTTCTTTTAATTTCTCTTAGGTGTTGTCATTAACATGTTTATTGTGTAGGTGTCACAGTAAGGAATCCATGAACATACAACAATGATAACAATGGATACCGAGGCCATCATGATCATGAAATTAGAGCCTAGAGCAGAAGAAACAACATATAACATGCCTTATCCACCATTTAATTGTCGCAATTAGAACAAACACATAATAAGCCCAATCCATCACCAATGGAAACAAGATCTCATCAACCATGTAAGAAGTGTCAAAAAATGGCACCAACATCAAATAAGAGCCAGATATTATCTCCCAATCTACAAGGGGGTCCCACCTACTAGTATTATTTATATTGTTAGCTTATAATAATGGGTTTTAGAAATACTTTGCGGGCAAAACCTTATTGACGATTTTAAGACTAGTATCAAAACCACGAAGATCCTCATAGGACCAAGCGAAAACATTTTTCAATCCACCAAGCAGCTTGGCAAAATTTGTTTCTTCTTTATCAGAACATTGGGTACTTATTTTATCATTCTTGGAAGACTCGAGCACCCCAATGTTCCAGGAGATGGTTTCACCCACCCTCCTTCTTGACCCCTCTTCTCTCTGTTTTTATTTATTTCCGATATCACTCGATGAAAATGAACTCTCAAGAGGATTCAAGCCCTTAGGAATTTTGTTGTTTTCTATGAATGTCATTTCCTTGGGCTTAAGAGGTTCATCCTGAATGAAATCAAAAATTCTCTCATTGTTAGGGAAGGCCTTCCAAGATCCTACATTATTTGGGATATGTGAATGATATAGGGATTGAAAAGAACAATCATGTCTGTGAGGAAAAAGTTGTTGATTAAGAGAATATGCAAAGACAACTAACCGATTATCCATTGAATTCAACTCCCTCTTAACATGAGTGATGTTGAAAGATAAGATGTTTGAGATAAGTGCCCAAACAGTTTGGGTGTATCGTTCCATCAACTTGTTTCTAGGAGAGCATACCTTACGTGTCATGTTCACAACAAGATCAAAATCTCCAAAAATTGAAAGGTGACCACAACCAAGATTAAGGGCACTTTCAATGCATGATAATAAAGMTTCAAATTCAGTGACATTGTTTGTGCAAGCAAATTACAACTTGTAAKACATGTTATGAATTTTCCCTACAGGGGAAACCAAGATAATTCCAKCCCCATTACCTTCATTAGAGTGTGAACTATAAAAGTTCATGTGCCATATATCATTATCTAAATTGATTTTTTCCAAAGGAATATTATCCTCCTTAGMAAATATGGAATACACCCCTAGGTCCTCTTTGATATAGTTTACACTAGATTGTGGAACACTCTCTATGTAGGGTGAAATTATTCCCTCTCTAAGGACTATAATGTTTGTTATGAGGAAAATATCTCTATGGCTAGAGTGAACCACAACAGATAGGTATGACTATAGAAAATGACTCAATTCTAGCATATGCTATATAAACTAATGTGCAAGACAAGTAAGAAAGAGACTTACCTCATCCAAATGTTTGATGATGTCCACCATTGAGCACTTTGACCCAAAGTGTTATACCTGCAACAAGTTCTCAACAAACAAGTAGAGAAAGCATATAGTGATGATATAATAGGTTAGCACATGATATAACATAATCCATTAATATACAAAGCAAACATGCCCATGGATCGTAACACATATATTTGCAAGATATCAATTGGACGGGAAAGGAGTATTTCTATTAATAAATGATCAGCAGAACTAAAAACATTACATACTTCCATGTCGGCATGGTTCGGAACCAAGAAACCGAGTTCCTTCCAACCGGGCCTCCACCACTTCAATCCTCCACCAAAGGCAAGCTCATATAAGAGAGACAAAGAGGTTCTCCATCAATAAGGGAATATCTTGGGGGTTGAAAACTATGTTCAGACTTAAAGGACAAAGGGATGCAGACTCAATAATGAAGTAAAATTTTTCCAGAGTAACTTTTCTCTCAAAGTTGAATTCTCTCCTTTTTCCATAGCTCGTAATTGGCTTCTTTATAGCCTTCAAAATGTAACTGAAGGGATGAGTCAGAACGTTTCCAGTATATGGAAGGCCAAGGATCAGAGATCTCCTATCGTGACATGGAAACCCAACATTTAATTTTGATTTTATGGCACAAATACCAATGTACGCGGGTTGTAGTGGAGAAACCAACGTATACGATTGTTTTATATTTTTCAAGGTAATGTTGTTGTATACAATAAGACCCTTCTATCATAAAAGAGAATTAGGCTTGTGATGAATTAAGGAATTAATGAAAACTAAACTATCTCAACATAAACTCAAAGAGAAAACCTTAGTATGCTTCTCCTTCTATCTTCTCCTTATTCCTCCCTTTCCTTTTTCCTTTAAGAAAATAGAATTGGTTGAAGTAGTTGAACCACCTGATTAGTTAAGTTAACTAAAAACACAACCAACTTTTAGTTAAGGGGGGGAAGTAATAAATCACAATAAGGTTTTTAAATAAATAATAACTAGTAGGTGGGACACCTTGTGACTCCCATTTAGCTCTTAAAAATTATATCATAATTAGTCAATTTAAACAAGAACATCTCTCCTTGTGACTCCCATCATCACATGCACATTTGACAATTTATCTTATTCATATTTGACATTGTTTTAAAAAATGCATTACTCATATATACAAAAATAAAACATGTTGTCCAAAAGAATTTGAAGTCAATTGTCATCAACAATAGATAAAATAAAAACTCAAAAGCCATATTTCCCACTGTGAGATGCAATCTTTCCGTGATTGTTGTTGTCACCCTTCGATTTTCCTGAGTTTTCCTTTGGTTTCGCTGAGCCTTTAGGCCTAATATCATTGATCACGTGAGAACAATCGTCCCTCAAATGCATCCGGGAAGACACAGATTTGTCAAAGCCATTGGAGGGTGAGGAAGGGGCAACAATGGATTTTCCTTTTTCAATGGAATGGTGGGCCTAGATTTTCAACCTTTTGCTAGCATGAGAGGACTGAATTGGTGAGTGAACGGGTGCAACTTAGACAATCAGGTTAATAAGTGAGGAAGAGGGTAAGGACAAATTGGGCCACCCACGATGTTGGAAGATTGTTGGGTGGACAATCACTTGCCATCAGTCATTTTTAGGAACCTCAGATTGCAACGAGACTTGAGGGGGCACAGGAATACCAGGGGCTTGTGGAGATTTTAAAGGGAGGCCTTTCAGGCCTAGGTTGGACCACTCCTTGCCCAATCCAATTGAAAAATATAGCCTGAAGAAACTGGCCTAACTCTTGTGAGTTGGCATCAAATTTTATGGAGAACCTTGGCCTTCTTGGGCCTCTGTTCCAATTACCTCTCCCTCGGTTGCCTCTGCCATGGCTACCTCAGCTGAAAAAAACTCATTCCTGCATGCATGATTTATTAGCAAATAGTCCTTTAAACAACCATACATGATAACTCTTTACAAATATGAAATAGATTTTGGCTCAACAACATATCAAGCTCATGCAATCCAATTCATATAAATTGTTCAACTATTGTCAACGAGCAGGGTGTGAACAAAGGTCATGGGATATGTGAGGGGCTTGTATTTTAGGAAAAATGATAAAGTGAGGGGGAAACAAAATACGGTTACTGCTCAAAGACTACAAACAATCAACTGTAATGAAAACCAAATAAAACATCATTGTAATCCAACCGAGAAAACACGACTCTAAACTGCTTCAATACATAATTTTTCTTGACTGTAATTAAATTTTAGAACAGGGAGTGAAAAATGAATGTGGGAAGGCGAGGGGGTTGTAATTAGAGGAAAGAGAAAAAATGGTAGGGAAAGAGAGATATTACTGTTCATAAAATTAATTAAGTGATCCATAAAACCATTCTGTAAAATAAAAAACACCAAGCAAATGACCACTGAGACCCAAAACAATTACTATGCATAGTTCAAGCAATCCTGTGCATTAACTTGTTCCCTGCTTGTAATCAAATATCAAACACAGTGTCATCAAACAAGACAACATGTAGTCCACAACATCCTGTAGGGGAGCTCTGTTCATCTCACTTGTCCATTTAATATTTTAAAACAATTCCCACATGAATAAACAATAAACCATTATGTTCAGCATCAAAATCAACCACTTCCCACGAATTATTTCAATCATCAAAGACAAACTCAAAGGTTGTGCTCGATTATGTGTTTTAATTCATTTAATAATTGAATTGCAATGAGGTTATACTGTCATAGACCCTGTGTATATTTTTGCTATGAAACATGTTATTTATCAATGGACATCCACATACAACCATCAATATTTTAAATGCAAGACCTTGACTTTCCATTTAAACTCACAGACAACCATTACCATTCAACACATACTATGTTGTTGAATACACAGACATTCGACAAAACGCAAGAGTATTTCCATGATTGTATAGGTTCAATCACTCTGAATCTAAACATCCACATTGTTGGTCTATAAATCCAATACAATGAGGCAACAACAACATGCTTGATCTCATAACACAAGTCGATGAAATTTCAACAAAGCCATGTTAAAAAACCCGTGACCTTCTCTAAGGGCACAATCAAATAATATCGATAACAAGTACAGTGGATAACCATGACATAATTACCATGATGCAACATTTCCATTTGACAATTTTAAAATGTATAGTCACAGTATCATTAACTCAACCTATCGTGCCGAGATATCAATCCAATACAAGGAGGTAGCAACAATATTGCTGAAATTAATCAAAATGCAACAAAACCATACTGTGTAAAAACTTGTGCCTATTCTTGATGACACAATCAAATAACCATAACATACACAATGGATGGAAATTCCATATTCATCATGATTGCAATAATCCATCATCAAAAACACATAGTCACAATAATCATTGACTCACATTTTATTAACGCCATAGACACCATGCATCACGCGCAGGGCATCACTACGCATTAATCAATTGTAAACCAATGCCTTGTTAACATTTAAATAATCCCAATGCTAAAGACAATGATTGTGTATCAACCCCATTCTTCAATCAACCAATTTCAAAGCTGAGATTATCAATTAGATTGTCATAATAACTAATTGCATTGACTATAACCAAAAACCACTGTCAAGATAATCAACAGAGACGAGTCAACAATAGAACATTATCGACAATGAATCACCAACCCATAACCATCGACCATGTATCCAACATGACATAATGGATTTCCTTTATCAAAATTGAGCTTTGAGTAATCAAGGTTTGGCCCTGTGGACCAATCACAAGGAGACATGGAGTCGACTCTCGACATCAGGTGAGAACCTCCGAGACCAATGGTGCACACACAAGCTATACCACAAATGTATTCACAAACAAGGTGACAATCACCATGATAGAGAAGACTATGAACAAAGGCGAAAGGCTCCAATTTGACCTTGTAACAAGATTTAAAACACACAGGGTATACCCTCGTGGGTCTCCAAGACAACCCGAGAATGTTGAACTAGGACAGGGTCGAGAAATAACAGTCACTTTAAGCAAGCCCTTTGGAAAATGACCATTACAACTCACTGTGCAACATTAGTAACATGAACGAACTCATACCTAAGTGAAGAAAAGCACAGTGACACAATGGGTTCAAAACCCCATGACGACAAAAGACTGGGTATGGAATACGAAGCCGTGGAGACAACCAACCACTCTAAACCAAATGAAACCCTCCGACTAAAACCATCAAGGATGAAAAAGATCCTTTATGGCTACCTATACTCAAAACGACCAATAACTCTGTGAATTCAAACATTATCGCAGCGAAAACCACCAAAAAAATCACAATTTTACACATTTTTCATATTTAAGGAAAGCACAAACCCATACATACCGAGCCACTATCTATTTCATAACCAGAGAAAATTCATGGATGGCCAAAAAGACATACCTGTAACCAAGAATTCCTTAAAATGCGAATTGGCTGAGCGGTTCTCCCTCTGATTGAAAATCGAAGCCTAACCACAACAAACATAGTTGAACAATAGCCCGACTAGGGTGGGGGGCAACATAAGAGTAAGGGCGACATGTAGTAAATGCACGTCACCTCCACCCCCATTCAATTAATTTCTCAGTACATGCCATGCATTAATCCATTAACCATTCATTTAAACCATGCATTGGAACCAACTTCTATCACTTGTCAAATGTGCCACCCACATCATATCTTACCATTTCCAACTTAACCATAATGCATATCAACTATATACTCAAAAAATTGCATAGCCATTAACTTATTATCTAGGATAACAACAATCATTTACATTTCGATGCATGTAGGTAGCATAAGAGCATAGTTTGATTCCTTCCTTTTTGAATTTAGCTTAGGTTGCTTTTATTTCTTTTAATTTCTCTTAGGTGTTGTGATTAACATGTTTATTGTGTAGGTGTCACAGTAAGGAATCCATGAACATACAACAATGATAACAATGGATACCGAGGCCATCATGATCATGAAATTAGAGCCTAGAGCAGGAGAAACAACATATAACATGCCTTATCCACCATTTAATTGTCGCAATTAGAATCAACACATAATAAGCTCAATCCATTGCCAA
Organism: Picea sitchensis; assembly: GCA_010110895.2. Taxonomy (NCBI): domain Eukaryota; kingdom Viridiplantae; phylum Streptophyta; class Pinopsida; order Pinales; family Pinaceae; genus Picea; species Picea sitchensis. The sequence continues at coordinate 28,755 of SNQJ01S0077454.1, read as the reverse complement.
TAGAATCAAGATCTCATCAACCATGTAAGCGGTGTCAAACTGTGGCACCAACGTCAAATAAGAGCCAGACATTATCTCCCAATATATAAGGGGGTCCCACCTACTAGTATTATTTATATTGTTAGCTTATAATAATGGGCTTTATCAATACTTTGCAGGAAAAACCTTATTGACAATTTTAATCATCAACAAACTGGTGACTCCACAGGGAAATTTGTTTTCAACAGATTTAAAACTCAGAACTCATGGCTTCACAGAACAAGAACAATAGGTCAAGAAGATATACCAGGAATATTATGCAAGCGGGGTAAGTGAGCAGATTTAATGGAAAAATGACCGGGAATTTGGGAATAACTCATGAAAAGTGTTAAGTATGAGGCGTTTTACCACTGTATGCATAATCATTCAACTGTAATATGCTCTTTACTTCAAGGAGAAAATTTTCATATTTTCTCTTTAAAATATTAATGAATGAAGAAATGGCAAGAAGAAGCGGGAGATAACCAATTCTTTATAAAACAACAGTGCAAATAGATAACAAATTCAAGTGTGCCTTCAGGTAGAACATCACAACAACTGTGTAAGCTTGATTGTTATTGACTAACAATGCTTTGCAGGAGTGTCATTATGGTAGAATTGATCCAATCATCCTATTTTGACCAAATTAACTAGAAGATGGTAGGAAGCAAAAACATAACAGAAGTAAATTTGCAAAAATTAAAACAACAGTAATAAAATGATAAAAATGTAAAAGAAGTAGGGAAAATTAAACTGGATAGAAGAATTTGAACTACTGTAAGGTAGAAAAGAAAATAGCACAAAAAGGAAAGAAGATATAGGCTACTAGTATACATAAAAACCAAACAACCTTAGAACTTTTCACGTTGGTCCCTCGCAATGTTTCAAGCGAGAACTGTTAGTGCTGTAGGAAAACAATTTCTCCTGTAAATCCTTTAGAATGTAAGAGTTAGTGTCCAGGACAAAAGAAATTTTGAAAGGACCCATAAATAACACTTGGAACTCCGAGGTAATTATCATCCTTTTAATGCATATGATTAGATCATTAAGGTAGATGTGGTTGTTGATCAATTCATCAGGAGTTTTGTGGATAGGTATTTTAAAAGCGATACTTGCACCAGGTAAGCTAGAAAACAAGAATTTATAAGTCACGGTACCCCGAATTGAGATAGGAGTGGTTTTATGAACATCTTCCCCTTTTACCTTGATTTTTATTATAACCCATAATTTCATCAAGTAAGGGCCTCATCTGTGACCTTACAACCTGTTGTAGAATCATTTCCATATTGAGAGGAGGAAAATGATTTCTCATAATAGCCTGAAGTAAGGTGCGGAAATAAATGAAGTTTCTAATATGATCAGTGACCTTCGAAATAGGTATCCAATTGGAAACCCATTTAGGATAGACTAGAAAAATAAACCCAACCTCTAAGAATTTTTCCAACCCCTTTTGAAAATTTTCTTTAAATGCAGAGTTAATATGCCCTTGTTTTTAACTAGCTAGTTTCATGCCTTCCTTGATGGGGATATCATGTTGTGTAATCTTTGTTCTTAACCTAGCTGGTTTTATGCCTTTCTTGATGGGGATGGAATGTTGTGTAATACTAGGATCAAAACCACGAAGATCCCTATAGGACCAAGTTGAAAACATTTTTCAACCACCAAGCAGTTTGGAAAAATTTTTTTCTTTATCAGAACATTGGGTACTTATTTTATCATTCTTGGAAGACTCGAGCACCCCAATATTCCAGGACATGGTTTCACCCACCTCCTTCTTGACCCCTCTGCTTTTATTTACTCGATAATTCGATGAAAATGAAACTCCTAAGAGGATTCAAGCCCCTAGGGAATTTTGTTGTTTTCAGTGAATGTCACTTTGGGCTTGCAGGTCCATCCCGAATGAAATCACAAATGATCTCATCATTAGGTAGGGCCTTCCAAGATCCTACATTATTTGGGATATGTGAATGATATAGGGATTGAAAAGAACAATCATGTCTGTGAGGAAAAAGTTGTTGATTAAGAGAATATGCAAAGACAACTAACTGATTATCCATTGAGTTCTAACCCTCTAACATGAGTGATGTTGAAAGATAAGATGTTTGAGATAAGTGCCCAAACAAATTTATGTATCGCCCCATCAACTTGTTGTTAGGAGATCATATCTTACGTGCTAGTTTCAAAACAAGCTCGGAATCTCCAAAATTGAAAGGTGACCACAACCAAGATTATGGCACTTTCAATGCATGATAATAAAGATTCAAATTCAGTAACATTGTTTCAGCAAGCAAATTACAACTTGTAAGACATGTTATGAATTTTCCCTACAGGGGAAACCAAGATAATTCCAGCCCCATTACCTTCATTAGAGGTGGAACTATAACATGTTCATGTTATATATCATTATCTAAATTGATTTTTTCCAAAGGAATATTATCCTCCTTAGCAAATATGGAATACACCCTCTAGGTCTTCTTTGATATAGTTTACACTAGATTGTGGAACACTCCCTCATGTAGGGTGAAATTATTCCCCTCTAAGGACTATAATAATACAGGAGGAAAAAATCTCTGTGGCCAAGGGTAAACCACAGCAGATAGGTATGACTATAGAAAATGACTCAATTCTAGCATATGCTATAAACTAATGTGCAAGACAAGTAAGAAAGAGACTTACCTCATCCAAACAAGGTTTGATGATGTTCACCATTGAGCACTTTGACCCAAAGTACATACCGCAACAAGTTCTCAACAAAACAAGTAGAGAAAGCATATAGTGATGATATAATAGGTTAGCACATGATATAACATAATCCATTAATATGCAAAAAAAAGCATGCCCATGGATAAAAATAATATATCGCAAGATACCAATAGGAACGGAAAGGAGTATTTCTATTAATAAATGATCACAGCACTAAAAAAACATTACACTTCCACAGTCGGTATTATTCGAACCAAGAAACCGAGTTCCTTCCAACTGGCCTCCACCACTTCAATCCTCCACCAAAGGCAAGCTCATATAAGAGAGACAAAGAGGTTCTCCATCAATAAGGGAATATCTTTAGCTGGAAACACTGTGTTCATAATTTAAAGGACAAAGGGATGCAGGACTCAATAATGAAGTAAAATTTTTCCAGAGTAACTTTTCTCTCAAAGTTGAATTCTCCTTTTCCATAGCCTATAATTGGCTTCTTTATAGCCTCAAAATGTAACTGAAGGGATGAGTCGAATCGCTCCAGTATATGAAGGCTAAGGATCAGAGATCTCCTATCGCGACATGGAAACCCAACATTTAATTTGATTTATGGCACAAATACCAATGTAATGTATTGCAGGAGAAACCAACGATACCCATTGTTGTATATTTTCAAGGTGCTGCAAGTGGAATTTTTTTGTCTCTTGATTCTATCAACTCAAGGAAATAAGTCTGTATGGGGAATGGAATAAGGTCCTCCCTGCAAGATTGGTATATGGTGGGGCAAATATTTCTATAACAATGTTTCTTTACCCATTCCGGAGTAATGGATAAATGCTGCCTTGTTTGTCAGAGGTATCCACCTATTAAGGCTTCCAAGCAATATCTTCCCAATATAATTGAATAATTTCTTATAGGCATATCAATTACCTTAATGATGAGGCTTGTCCTTATTTCAGGATGAGCCCACAAAACTAAGCAAGGTTACATTCTTAATCTCGCCTATGGTTGTTTTTGCACACATTATAATAATGATGGTCAAGGCCATTTGTACAAGACATGCCTAGCTCTTCCATAATATTCGACATCATTGACTTTGGGCCTGAACCACCATCAATGAGGCAACAATGGGCTTAATTCATTCACATTTATAGAGATATAAAAAGGGGGGATTTTTACAAGGTATCTAAATTCTATGTACAACTACTTTATTTACATATGAATCCTTCTTCATTTACCTCTTCAGAGGTTGGCTAAAACAAAAGATTTCCCTTCAATGAATTATTTCAGATGCATATGTTGTTCGGGGACGACAACCATGTCCATAAGGGTTGTATCTGCTTTGATGTTGGCCAACCTGTTCAAGATATTGTATTTGGAAGAGGGGAGAGAGAAGTTGTTCCTTGACTATTGGGGAACCTTTAGGAACCCTCGAACAATAGCACAGAGATGAGCTTGGGCTAGAAGAATTGTGGGAGGATAAAATTTTCCCTTTGTAACATAGGATTCATTCCCAGCATTGATGACCATGACATCTTCTCACTGCCTGCAAAATCTAGGACAACGATAGTAGCTTCTAGTATCTAACCAAAGATATTATCTATGGAACTTTTCTTTACCTCACATGTGGTTTCCTTGTGTTGTTCCTCGCAGAAGTTACACCACATTCAATGAAATATGGCTTTAGGGATGAAAATTGTTTTCAATCAAATTCTAAAGGGGAGTGTAGAAGAGGATGAAGCTCCAAGGGTGAGAGGTGAGGTAGTCCCCTTTCGCTCAAATGCTATCATACAATTTTTCATATATTGGACTAGATATAAGAGGGAAGACATGTATGTATGTCTAACTGACTCTCCCTTTGGGAAGACATGTTCTTTTCAAGTTGTTCTTCATACTCAAAATATGCAAAGGAATCAGGATTATCAATGGATTTTCCTCAAGCTTCCAAGGGATGGTAGGGGGAAGGAAATGTATTGTAGTAATGCATGAAAGTGGGTTGGTTATGAGGTCGAATGAGTACAGGGATTTGATTGTATAACTTAATGAAATGTAAGTTGGAAAGACTCTTGATGGTCTCACTATCCTTATAGGTGATGTTATTGTGTTCCCTTAACTTCTCGGTTGGGTTTTTATATTGCCCATAAGTGGATATGAATCAGTATATTAACACCTCCCAAGTAGACATAATCTTAGGAGGAAGATAAAATAAATCTGCCGCAACTTTTCCTTCCAAGGAATCGACGAATAAGTGAGTGCAAGTATCATTGTCATTGGATCCTATGTTATGACAAGCATTAGAAAATGCCACCAGTGTTTGTTTGTACTGACAATGTTATCTCCCAAAAACTTAGGGAATATGTTCTTTAAATTTTGGTAGCGGATGAGTAGTAGGTGCTAGGTTAAGAGGAGATGACAAATGCCATGGTGTGGTTGTGAAGCGGCGTCTTCTTCGAACTAAAAAGGACTATACTTTTTAATGACTTGGTGGATTTGGTGGTGATTGGACAGGATATGGTGGCTATATAAGCTACCAATCATTGACTTAAGATGAAGATCGAGAGGATGAAGCACTTCCAGTGTCACCAAATCCACCACTAGATGTTATCTTGTCGATGATAGATGAGGGAAAGAAAGATGAACTCGATGAATAAGACAAAGTTCTCCTTATAACACTTTATTAAAGATACCAATAACATTCCTCTTCCTATTTCCTGTAAATAGGATTGATTTTCTATGGATGCTTCTTCTTCTAGAAGATCGAGAGTCTAAAGACTTGCAATAAAGGCCAAAATGAAGAAACAAGAAGGTTATTGGTAAAATCATGAAGATGGGTTACACTTTTGTTTGTTTTATGACAAAAACTGTATTTTCACAAGTTCTTCAACCGGCATACAGCATTTTTTTATTTAGAATTTCACTTTACAAAGAAAAAATAAACTCTAAGAATTTTGTTATCTTCCAATGACTATTTTCAATTTTTTATCAAGATTTGATGTCAATTGACAATTGTTTTAACAGTATGTTTCTTAAACATGAAAGGAATGATAATGAGTTATTGGTTTCCACAACAATGTATCTATTATTAAACTTATACTTTTAAGAAACGAAATATACTACAACAACTACGTGAGAGTCTAATTTTATTATGACTATAATTTCCTTTAATCTAACTGATGAATATTATAATTTCTAGAATTTTTTGGTTGACCAAGGGAAAACGCTGTAATATTTTAAAACATGTTTTTCTAATAATAATCTTGTATCTATCTTAATTTTTACTTCTAAAAGTAAAATCTAAAAAATACCCCTTTGAAGAGAACAATTTAAGGATTATGAATATAAATTTTCCATACCTTCCATGGTGTGTTTTAGGAGACATGGATTTTTCATTTTCAATCTAATCATAATCTCACCTAAAATATTATGCAGTGATTTTTTATAAAATTAAATAAAATTAGATAAAATCAATGAAAATGAAAACAAGCTATACCTAATGAAAGTAGATTCAATTTTAAAATGTTGGTATCAATTATGAAACTAAATTCTGATCATTTGTAGGAGTCTGCTACCTCCAAAGATGAAGTAAGATGAAAAGAATTTGTAGAAGTTTCCTAAATAGTCCCATTCTCAAGTTTTCGACCAAAAACCTTAGTTTTTAAATCTAACTGTTAGGCTGAACGCTTTTACTAAAAATTCTTTTCAATAAACATGCTTACCACAAGAAAATAATTCATCCTAAAAACATTGTACACGAATTTCGATATGCCACAATTTGACGGCAATTTTTTGGCTGAAAAAATTCCTAGGAACATTTTTTCGGCCAAAAATAACAATAGAAATTTTGAGACCATTGTCAATGAAGTGTTACTCAGCCTTCCGCTGATTTTACCCTCATTGCTTATTTCTAGGTTTTTGTCTAGCTTCCAATCATTCTTGATCACTAATATCTCATTCAATTTCTACCAAAGAATGGTTACCATCATCGGTATTGGTAGTGTCCAAAATGGTGTTAAACAGTTTCAGTGAGTCGGTTTGTTTGGTCTTGGAGACCGAGCTCAATATTAGGCTACCTTGCAACATGAACAACATTAAGAAATAAAACTACCAAAGAATCAATAATTTAAAAATAGATGTATCGATAAAAATCTAGTATAAAAATTAACCGAGATACCAAGATCTCCCTGCATGGTCACCAACAAATGTTCAGGAAAAAATATGAAATGATCTTACTCAAGCATTTTCGATTCTTACTATTAAATAAATAGATGTAAATGTCACCTTATGTTTATAGCCATCAAAAAATAGTATCCCAACTCACAAGTATCACCATATGCTTAGGCTAGTCTTTTGCACAAATGAAAGCTTGCTAGAAAATTCATTTGAATAGGATTTTCTGAATATAATAGTTTTTGAAAACAAATGTAAAGACAAGTAAGACACTGATGATAATCAAGACATATGAGACATAACGCAATCCTTTATTTCATTCCACCACCAAAGAGTCATTCTCTTTACAAAATCTCATACAAACATTTCGAACTAAAATAAACTTAGACGTCTCCGATGGAACATACAAAGGACCTCCTGACAGAAAAAACAAAATTGAACTCTAAAATTTGATCAGCTAGCCACATATTGCTGGCCACTCGACTCTACATTAATAATAGCCTTTATTTGCCATGAAAATCCAATCTACAAAATGCATAAGTCTACAAACTATCAAAGATAGATCAACACCTCTCGAAAACAAACCGAATGATGTAATTCAACCCTCAATGTTGTTGTCTACAATAAGACCCCGCCTATCATAAAAGAGAATTAGGCTTGTGATAAATTAAGAATAAATGAAAACTGAACTATCTCAACATAAACTCCCAGAGAAACCTTATGATTCTCCTTCTATCCTCTCCTTTGTCTCCCTCCCTTTTTTCCTTTAAGAAAATAGAATTACAAGTAGTTGAACCAATTCTGATTAGTTAAGTTAACTAAAAACCCAAACCAACTTTTAGTTAAGGGAGAGTAATAAATCATAATAATGGTTTTAAACAAATAATAACTAGTAGGTGGGACCCCCTAGACTCCCATTGATCTCTTAACAATTATATCATAATTAGTCAATTTAAACAAGAACATCTCTCCTTGTGAATCTCATCATCACATGCACATTTGAAAATTTATCTCGTTTATATTTTGGATTATTTTCAAAAATGCATTACTCATATATCCAAAAATAAAACATGTTGTCCAAAACTTCAAGTCAACCATCATCAACAATGATCAACAATAAAACCAAATGACATATTTCCCACCAGATGCAATATTTCCTGATTGTTGTTGTCACCCTTCAATTTTTCAATTTACCTTGGTCGCTACTGAGCCTTTAGGCCCAATCTCGCTAATCATGTGGGAACAATCATCCCTCTAATGGCTCTGATAAATCTGTTTCTTCCTTGATGCATTTGAGGGACGATTGTAGGGTGAGGAAGGGGAAGCAACGGATTTTCCTTTGTCATATGCATGTAGGTCTGGTTTTCAACCTTTTTCTAGGATGAGAGGACTAAATTGGTGAGTGAACAGGTGCAACTTGGACAATCAGGTTAATAGGCGTGGGAGTAGGTAAGGACAAATTAGGCCAACCACAATGTTGGGAGACCTGCTATGGACAATCTTTTACCATTCATTGTTTTCAAGAACCTCAAGTTGCAACGAGACATGATGGGGCACGGAAATACCAAGGGCTTTGGAGCTTGGAAGGGGAGGCCTTTCGTGCCTAGGTTGGACCACTCTCGCCCAATCCAATTGAAAGATCCGGTCTCAAACCATTGGCCTAACTCTTGCGATTCGACTTCAAACTGTATGGAGAACCTTGGCCTTATTGGGCTTCTGTTCCACCACCTCCCTCGGTTGCCCCTTCCATGGCTACCTCGGCTGAAAAACTCATTCCTGCATGCACACGACAAAATAGTCTTTTAAACAACCATACATGATAATTCTTTACAAATATGAAATATATTTTGCTCAACAAATATATCAAGCTCATGTAATCCAATCCATAAAATTTATCAACTATTACAATGAGAAGGAACAAAGGGATATGTGGAGGGGTTTTGTATTTAGCGAAAAATTATAAAGTGAGGGGAAAAGAAACATGGTTACCAAAGACTACAAATAATCAATTGTAATGAAAACCAACAAACATCATTGTAATCCAACCCAGAAAACGTGACTCTAAACGTCTTGAATACATAATTATTCTTGACCAGAATTAAATTTTAGGGAGTGAGAAATGAATGTGGGAAGGTGAGGGGGCTTGTAATTAGGTGGAAAGAAAATGGTAGGAAAAGAGACATATTATTCTTCATAAAATTAATTAAGTGATCCATAAAACCATTTTGTAAAGGAAACACACCAACCAAATAACCACTGAGACCCCAAAACACCATCGCGGGTATAGTTCAAGTAATCATGTGCATTAACTTGCTCCCCTCTTGTAATCAAATATCAAACATAGTGCCATCAACAAGACAACATGTAGTCCACAACAACTTGTAGGGGAGTTCTGTTCATCTCACTTATCCATCTAATATTTTAAAACACTTCCCACATGAATGAACAATAAACCATTATGTTCAACATCAAAAATCAAATCCCACTCCATTCACAAATTATTTTAATCATCAAATACAAACTCAAGGTCTAGTTCATTATGTGTTTTAATTCATTTAATAAATTGGATTGCAATGAGGTTATAGGTGTCACGCACTGTTTATCTCTTCTAGGAAACATGATATTTATCAATAGACAACTACATACAACCATCATTATTTTTAAATGCAGTATCTTGACTTGCCATTTAAACTCACAAACAACCATTACCATTCAACACATACTATGATGTGGAATACACAGACATCGGAAAAAACATAAGAGTATTTCCATGACTGTATAGGTTCAATCACTCAATCTAAACATCCAAAATGATGGGATATCAATCCAATACAACGAGGTAACAACAATAACATGCTCAATCCTTAAATAATGTTTCCATCAAATTGAAACAAAGCCATGTTTAAAACCTTGACCCTCTCTAATGGTGCAATCAAATAATATCGATAACAAGTACAGTGGATAACCATGCCATAATTACCACTATGCAACATTCATTTGAAAATTTTAAAATGTACATGCACAATATCATTAACTCAACCTATCATTCTGAGTGATCAATCCAATACAAGGAGGTAGCAACAATATTGCTCAAATTAATCAAACCGCAACAAAAGCTACACCGTAAAAACTTGTGCCTATCCTTGATGACATAATCAAATAACCATAACATACAAGGGTGGAAAATACCATAATCATCATGATTGCAATAATCCATAATAAAAAACACATAGTCACATTAATCATTGACTCATGTTGTAGGAATGCCACACAATATCGCGGTACTATGGGCATCACTTCATCATTAATCAATTGTAAACCAATGCCTAGTTAACATTTTAATAATCCCAATGTGAAATACGTTGACTGTGTATCAACCCCATTCTTAAATCAACCACTTTCAAAGCTGATCTTATCAATTAGACCGCTATAATAACTAACTCAGTAGTTGACTATAACCAAAACACCCGCCGATACTAATCAACAAAGACGAATTGACAATAGAACATTATCGGCAATGAATCACCAAACCATAACCATCGACCATGTATCCAACATGACATAATGGATTTCCTTTATCAAAACTTAGATTTGAGTAGTCAAGGTTTGGCCCTGTGGACCAACACAAGGAGACATGGAGTCAATCCCCGACATCAGGTGAGAACCTCCCAGACCAATGGTGCATGCACAAGCTATACCACAAATGTATTCACAAACAAGGTGACAATCACCATGATAGAGAAGACTATGAACAGAGGGGCAAGGATCCACTTTGATCCTGTAACGAATTAAACATCGAGGTATAACCCCTCGGTGGTGTCTCCCAAAATCAACCCTAGAATGTTGAGATAGGACAGGGCTGATAAATAATAGTCACTTTAAGAAATCCCTTTGGTAAATGATCATTACAAATCACTGTGCAACATTAGTAACATGAATAAACTCATACCTAAGGAAGTTAAAGCTTAGTGACACAATGTGTTCAAAACCCCATAACAACAAAAGACTATGTATGGAATACGAAGGCATGGAAACAACCAACCACTCTAAACCAAATGAAACCCTTCGACTAAAACCATCAAGGATGACAAAGAGTCTTTATTGTTTCCTATACAAAGAACAACCAATAACTCTGTGAATTCAAACATTATCGCAACGAAATCCACCAAAAAAATCACAATTTTACACTACTGTCATAATTCTAAGGAAAGAACAAACCCACATTACTCCATCCACCATATCTATTTAATAACCAGAGAAAATTCATGGATGGCCAAAATACATACTCTGAACCACAATTCCTTAAATGCGAATTGTCCTGTTTGCCTCCCTCTACTTGAAAATCATAGCTTAACCACAACAAACACAAAGCTTGAAGAATAGCCCCACTAGGGTGAAGCGGCTAGTGGAAGAGTGTGACGTGTAGTAAATGCACATGTCCTCCACCCCTAGTCAATTAATTTCTCATCACATGCCAACCATTAACCCATTAACCATTCATTTAAACCATGCATTAGAATCAACATCTATCACTCTGTCAAACATGTCACCCACATCATATCTTACCATTTCCAACTTAACCATAATGTACACCAACCAAGTATACCAATCACATAACCATTAACTTATTATCTAGGATAACAACAAGCATTTACATTTCGATGCATGTAGGTAGCATAAGAACATAGTTCGATTCCTTCCTTTTGCATTTAGCTTCTAAGTTATTTTATTTCTTTTAATTCTCTTTAGGGTATTGTCATTAACACGTTTTATTGTGTAGGTGTTGGCGTAAGGAATCCATGAACATACAAATAATGATAACAATGGATACCGAGGCCATCATGATCATGAAATTAGAGCCTAGAGCAGTCGAAACAACACATACATGCTCCATCCACCATAATTTAATTGTCGCAATTAGAACAAACACATAATAAGCCCAATCCATCACCAATGGAAACAAAGATCTCATCAACCATGTAAGAAGTGTCAAAAAATGGCACCAACATCAAATAAGAGATAGATATTATCTCCCAATCTACAAGTGGGTCCCACCCAATTAGTATTATTTTATATTGTTAGTTTATAATACTGGTTTTAGAAATACTTTATGGCAAAACCCATTGACGGATTAAAGCATCAACATGACGTTAGGGAGAAATAAGGCATGAAGTAGACAGAGATTCCAAAGTCTCGAAGTAGAGGATAAGTGCCATATTAATAAGCACCTAGTCACAAACATGGTCATGCGATTAGCTAAAGAAAAAGGGGTAGTGCCCGGAAATTATTTGATTTTAAGGAAGAAAAGGGGCTTAGAAATGGATCTCGTGGGGTTTTAATTTGTTCGAACCTGCACCTAAAGAAGTAATAAGGTTGGTGAACCTTATGATAGGATCTACCAAGGGTCCAAGAGCCAATTTGGCTCTAATAAAGAAGAATAGTTGTATCAAGATGCCATTCTGTGTTAATAATTGTTCAAATATCCACAACCTTCACTTAAGACTCAGAATTGAGAAAGGAATTAGTCATTGGAAAGATATTAGACAATAGAACATAACTTTTCACCCATCCGATCTAAACAAACAATTTCTTAGAAAATCAAAAGAAAGAAGTCCGATATATTATTGAACCAGTAATGGTTCATAATTTCATTAAATTGTTGAGATAATTAACCTGACAAAGTTATAAGTTAATGCACTTTTTGTATAATTGACAACAACTAGATCAGATCAGAATCAACATAGAGTGAAGATATATGGATGATACACAGGGGGCTTACAACTAGGAATATGAGATCAGAGGAATGGATGTACATTTGGGTATGGAAGGAGCAAACTCCAATGGACATGGAGAAGAAAAGGATGATAACATGAATATGGAAGAGAACATTAGAAATTTGCAGAAAGATGTCCAAAGTCATAAAGATGATAATGAAAGGATTATGAAAGATAAGGAGTAGGGGGAGGACTTCAACATGAAGTTAATGCAGAGCCTGGACAAAATTGAAAATAAATTGGATAAGGAGAATGGCTCAAGAAAATCTGGAATAAATTGGAGGAGAAAGGAATATCAAGGACTATTAGCAGACATTGCCAACATACCAAAGGAATTCCAATAGGAGAGAACACAAAATATCAAGTCCATCCCCTATGAGGAAACATCATAAGAGGTATGGGGTGGATGAATTGTGAGGAGAAATGAACAAGATCAAACCTCCTACTTTTGATGGTGAGCACAAGAAGGATGAAGATGTCGAGACATTGTTGTTGGGCATGAGAAAATATTTCCAATTACATAATTATTCCTCTCATGCAAAAGGAATAATTCCTCTCTATTATCTTAAGGGAAAGGCATCCATGTGGTGGGATCAACTTGTGCAGGTGCAACAAATCAAAGAGAAAAATGTTACTTGGAAGGAATTCAAGAAGTATTTTGAAAATAAATAATTGACTAAGAGATATTATGACAAGAAAATGAAGGCATTATTTAAACTCAAGATGGGAAGTATGATCATTGATGAATATGAAATAAGGTTTTTGGAACTATTGAAGTATGTATCCTTCATAAAGTATGATAAAGTAAAGATTCAAAGATAGTTGAGTGGTCTGCCTTCTTTCATTGGTGATAAGATTCAATATGATGATCCTAAAACTTTGGAGGAGACTATAAGGCGAGCCAAATTCCTATATGATCAACATAAAGGAAAGCCTACTTTTCAAAAATATTGGGAAGACAAGAAGAAATTCAAGATGGGAAAGAGGAACAAGGGGAACAAGCCACCATTCTTCAAAAATAGTCCTCAAGCACAACCAGCTTCTAGAGAACCCAAAGTGATTGAGACAGGTGGGAAAAGGCCAAGGAAACCACCTATTCAATTTTGGGGTTGTAAAGGAGACCATATTTATAGAGATAGTCCACACATAAGGGACAAGGTGAGAGATTTACACAATGTACAACAAGCTGAAACATTGGAATACATGGGTAGAAATGTACCAAGGATCTATGCAGCCCTGGAAAACAAGAAAGCATAGTTTCAATAACACATGATTAAAGTCGAATGTATGATAAATAAACATGCATTTACTATTTTAATTGATACAAAAGATAGTCATAGTTATATAGATCCTAAGGTGGTCGAGAGATTGCATTTTCGAAGAAGAAAGCATGGGAAATCTTGGCTGGTGCAGTTGTCTACCAAAGCCAAGAGAAAAGTTAATGAGTGGGTTAAGTCATGTCCAGTGGGCATGAGTGGGTGGAACACCAAGGCATATTTTAACATATTTACTTTAGGTTCATATGACTGCCTAATTGGGATGGATTGGTTGGACCAACACCATGTTGTCTTAGACTTTCATAACAAGGCATTTACTTTCCTGGATGAGGAAGGGAACCTAACGACATTCCAAGGAATTCCAAGGGAAGTAGCTATTAGATAAATCTTAGCAATGTAGCCGAAGAAATTCTACAGAAAGAGATGTTAAATATTGGCAACTCATATGGAAGAAACACCTAAGGATAAGGTGTCAAATATCGAAGATTATGCAGTCCTAAAGGAGTATGAGGATGTGTTTAAAGAAATACCAGGATTATCTCCTAAAGGAGATATTGATTTCTCTATAAATATGATCCCTGGAACAACTCCAGTATCCAAGACTCCTTACAGGATGAGTACACCAGAACTAAAGGAGATGCAAATGCAGCTTGAAGAGCTTTTGAGAAAAGGGTACATACACCCAAGTGTGTCACCTTGGGGTGCCCCATTTTTATTTGTGAAGAAGAAGGATGGAACATTGAGATTGTGTATTGACTTTAGACAATTGAAAAATGTAACTGTAAAGAACAAGTATCCTTTGCCGAGGATCGATGATCTCTTTGATCAGCTGAAAGATGAAAAAGTATTCTCAAAGATTGATCTCAGGTCTAGTTATCATCAAGTAAGAATCAAAGATGAAGACATCAACAAGACTTCCTTTAGGACAAGGTATGGTCATTATGAGTTCACAGTGGCGCCATTTGGGTTATCAAATGCACCAATTGTTTTCATGTGTTTAATGAATGGTGTTTTTCGAGAATACCTGGACAAGTTTGTCATCATATTTTTGGATGACATTCGTATATATTCCAAGTAAGAATAAGAGCATAAAAAAACTTGAATATGGTATTACAAGTGTTAACAGAGCATCATTTGTATGCCAGATTGATAAAGTGCTCATTTTATTAGAACCAAATTCATTATTTGGGGCATATCATATATGTGGAAGGGATAGAAGTGGACCCTAAAAAAATTGAGGCCATTAAGGGGTGGTCAACACCTAAGAATGTGACAAAATTTAGATCATTCATGGGTCTCACTGGCTACTAAAAAAGATTTATTGTGGGATTCTCAAACATTTCTCACTCGATTACTTGCAAAAGAAGGGAGTGAAGTTTTAGTGGACAACAGAGTATGAAAAGAGCTTCCAACATTTGAAGCAGTTGTTAACTAGTGCTCCAATTCTAAGGATTGGAGATCCAAATGAAGACTTAATTGTATGTACATATGCATGTAATGAAGGAATTGCAAGAGTCCTCAATCAGAATGGATATGTGGTATGTTTTGAATCAAGAAAGTTGAAGGGACATGAAAGGCTCTATGCCACTCATGATTTGGATTTGGAAACCATAGTGCATGCCTTGAAGAAGTGGAGACACTACCTCATGGGAAATGTTTTTGAGTTGAGGACAGACCATAATGGTTTGAAATATTTATTTGATCAACCAACTTTAAATGTTAGGAAGATCATATGGTTGGAATTTCTCAGTGAGTATGACTTTGATATAAACCATATCAAAGGGAAAGAGAACAAGGTTGTTGATGCACTCATAAAGAGAGTGAATGAGTTAAATTCTACAAACATCAACATGTATCAATGTGATTTGAAGGACAAAGTCTTGGAAGCTGTAAAATTAGATTTGCAATACAAAGAATTAGTAACAAAATTACAACAAGGTAATTTGCAGCAGAAGGTTGATAATTTCAAGTTGGGGATTGATGAAATTATCATGTACAAAAACATAATTTATGTACCCAATTCCTAAGAATTGAGAAGTCTTATTTTTAAAGAAACACATAATGTACCCTATGTTGGGCACCCAGGGTATCAAAAAACAATTGCAGCATTCAAGAGAAAACATTATTGGCTAGGCATGAAGAAATAAATTGTTGAGTACATCACCAAATGTTTGGAGTGTCAAAAGGTCAAGGATGAGCATGGACACCCAGTTGGGTTGTTGTAGCCATTAATTATCCCTAAGTGGAAGTGGGAAGTGGTGACAATGGAATTCATCACCAAACTTCCCATAACAAGAAAGAAACATGATGCAATCATGGTAGTGGTGGACAAGATTACCGAAGCTACCCATTTCATTCAAGTGAAGCTTACTCACAAGGAAAACAATGTTGTTGATATTTATATGAGGGAAGTAGCACATTTTCATGGAATACCCAAGACAATTGTGTTTGAAAGAGACCCAAAGTTCACCTCAAAGTTCTGGAAGGGATTATTCAAAGGGTTCAAAACAAATATGAACTCCAACACAACTTATCATCCCGAGTCTGATGGGAAAAAATAAAGAGTGAACCAAGTGATAGAGGATATGCTAAGAATGTACGTGATGGACAAAGAAACTAGATGGGAAGACTATCTACACTTGGTATATTTTTATTACAATAATGGGCACCAAACATCTCTAAAGATGAGCCCATTTGAGGCACTTTATGGCAGAAAGTGCAACACAACAATAAGCTAGGACAACCCAGCTGATAGAGAAGTGGTTGAGCTAGAGTTTCTCAGGGAAATGGAAGATCAGATGTCAAAGATAAAGAAGAATTCAAAAGTTGCTCAAGACAGGTTGAAAAGATATGCTGATAAGGGTAGAATTCACAGAGAATTATTTGTTGGTGACCATGTGTTTATGAAAGTAAAGGCCAATAGAAGTTCCCTAAAGTTGGGAAATTGTTCCAAGTTGGCAGCTCGTTATTGTGGGCCATTTGAAATCTTAGAAAGGATTGGGACTGTAGCCTATATGCTTGTATTACCTGCATATATGACTATTCATAATCTATTCCATGTATGATTACTCAAGAAATATATACCTGATGCTAATCATTTTATTGATTGGAATGTGATTCAAGTGGAGCAAGAAGGTGCTTTTCAAGTGCATCCGGTGTGCATACTGGATTGAAAGATTAGGCAACTTTAGAATCAATACATAGGGCTAGTAAAGGTCCAATGGACCTAGTATAGTCTTGAGGATGCAACGTGGGAACATGAAGATGTTATGCAGGCAGAATACCCACATCTTTTTGAATATTTTTGAAAATCTTGATGTAGTATGTAAATAAGATGCACTAAGGAAAGTGCATAAATAAGGGGAGGGGATTGTAATACCCCAAGGACGAGCCCCTGCTAAATTGTAAACATGTTTTGTAGGGTGGTGAGCCAAGTGATTAGAATCTAGGAGGATTAAGTGATGATTAGGTCAGAGAGCGTAGATGCTAAAGGCCAGTGAGCCTAATTTTGTATATGTAAACACTCATATCATTAATATAATTCATCGCTACGTGTAGACCAACCACGATAAAAGAGAATGGGGGACTAAACTCCACTAGGTAGGGAAAAGGAGGGCTAATATACTAGGGGAAAAGGGCTAAGCTTGAGATCTTAACCCCAAGAGAATATCATATTAAATTTTCCTAAATACTAAGGTGAGCATAATTGTTTTATCCTAAGTCTCATGGAAGAGGGAATGAATCCCACGTGGAGAGAAACGAGCTCCAAGGGAGCCTTGTGTCAATCTTGGCGCATGTAGTTATATGTGGGAAATTTAGTTTGTTTGGAGGGTTCTTTTCCATTCTGACCATTCTTCCCAGGCACCCACACATTCACGTAGGGATCCATTACCTCCATTGTTGACCTTTGAGCATGAAAGTACACATGAAACATGCACGCATTTCTAGATCCATGTCATGTATTTTCCTGTGATAAATAGAAAATGTATTCCTACTAGATGGTACACCACACCTTTAATTCGCCAAGCCCATAACATTCCTCAACAGACAGTTGTTGCTGCCAACATAGTTCTTGGACTGAGCATGGCTTTCTACTATCATCTATTCTATACCCGATATTTGATGTTTCCATCACCCTTACTCAATTGACTTAGGAGATGGACTGAAGAAGAAGGGTATCAGGCTTGTGGGTTTGAAGAGGAGGGTTTTTAGGCTTGTGGACCGAATAAGCAGGTTGTCAGGCCTGTAATAAAATCTCTCCAGGTGAGAGAGGTTTATGGGGAAATGATATTCCTAGAGGGATCTTAATGGCAACTATAGTTCTCTAATAATTCATGTCCGACCTGTTGTTGAATCCGTAGAAGGGAAGTGGGGTAGTCAAAGGACTGTTGAGTAGAGAAGGGGCACACTTCTTGGGGTGGGACATTAATGTGGGGAATGAGAGGTTGTAGGATGTTAGTGTGAGTTGGCTCCTGGGATAGAATCCTTCCTATTGACTATGCAACTTCCAGTTGTCTCAGCCTAGCCTAGGAATCCCTTTACCTGAGTGGAGTTTATTCCCAACTCGAGGGTGACACACTGCTGAGAGTGATGAGTAGTGTGGTCTAAGGATGGGAGGTTCATGGAAGGTTTGCATGCAATTGGTGGTATTCCATAAAAATATAAGTACCATTTATGTGTTCAATTGCATACTGTGCATTTGTACATGTTTTATATTTATGAGTTTATCCTCTATATTTTGTATGTATATGCTTTATTGTTACTTCCGTATTTTTCTATGTATTAGCATAATGTAATTGTATATTAAGTTTTATTTGTATGATGTTCTGATTGAGTCTCTAAGTGGTATAGCCCAGTGGCCTAAGGATGGGGTGTACTAACAAATCTGTATCATAACTTAGCAAGAATTTTTTCTATGAGGTAGCATGGCCCAACTTGGGTGGCTGAGGGTGTTACAATATGGTATGAGAGAATAAAATATTTTTGGTGGCATGAAAATCTTGGGAGGTTGGGGGAATTTACACTAAAAATATTTCTTCATTCCCAACAACCATGCTTCTTCATCTTCTCCTTTCTTGTTCTCTCCATCAAAATATGGTGCTTAATTTTCCTCAGTTCCCCTTGCAAGCTATATGAACCATGTCTCCTTCTCTGATGTTTGACAGGAGACATACTTGGGATACTTTCCGACCTCTAACATTCACATTCTCTTCTGGTTGAGTGCCCTGGGGAATGGAGATGTTGATTCCTGCTAAAACTCCTTGATCATCTAGATCCTCCATGATCATCCCTCCTATCATGAGACCTAGACACTTCCACTTGCTTGGCACTAACTTCTTTCCTTGTGCCCAAATCTGTGTTGACTTAATTCTTCAAAATATTCACTCTTTGTAGTATCTCCTCCTAAGCTTTCATGATCCTTTCATTATCGGTTCTATATCTCTCCACTTCTCTTTGAAGGCTTCTCATAGTTACAGGCTCCTACCTATCTCTTCTTCAATTAGACTCAGGCTCAACATTACCCATCTTGATATGTATACCTCTAATTTATTCTTCATGGTTGTAAGAACCTTGTGCATCCTCCATGTATCTAGTTCTCATATAGGAACTAAGGTATGCTTTCATGTATCTCTAATTCTGCAAGAATGTGCACGCAATACTTGTTATTAGAATTAAGCATATTGCAAAATATTTATTAATTAGATTAAAGGTTATTCTTCACATCAATTTATGAATAATGCAATGCTCCAAATCAAAATATGATTCCATAATTATATTATCTTCTAAAACATCTCTCCAACGGATGTACCCATGCTTCATTTTGAGTTTTGAGAGAAAAGTTACAACATTTATAAGTTTCAATTTCCACTCTGTTACTACTTTAGAAATATATTTTATTACTTTCTAAGAATTTTTAGAGCCCAATTAAAAATTATGGGTGGAAATATGTCCTCCTCTCCTCAAGATCTTTCCAACGACTATTCATTTTCTTAAATTTGAGTTCCGACCTAAAAGTTATGGTCTGGAGAAGTTTTGACTGTTTTTTCCAGTTTATCCTTGTATGCTATAGGTGTCTTCTTTCTCTCCCTGCGCATTATCAGGTATCCATAACCCAAAATTGACTCCATGGATGTCTTCTATGGTTCATAATATTTCCATAGGTTTATCTTGTGCCTCAAACATACTTCTGAGCAAGGAGTTATTCCCTTTAGAAATAAATTGGTCCTAAAATTTTACCTCAATTGTTTCAGATCTAACTTTCTCATATGATCTGTTTTGCTCCCAAAATAGCCCATTGGATAACTCTTTCTAATTTCTTTTATTTAATATGAAAACATATAGTGTATCTTGGTATACTATATTCTTGTTGGTTTTGATTGGCTAAAAATGTCGCTTAGAGCCTCAAAATTGGCCCGCAAGTTCATGACCTTCAAAAACCCAGAAAATTATTAAAAATTTGGTTGTTTTACTATTATAACCTCCCTTTAATCTACACCAATGATCTCAAAATCGGGAAAAATCTAGACCGTTGATCTTCCCTCCATCAGTGTAATACTCCAAGGTTGAGCCATGTTGAATTGTAATGATGTTTAATGAAGTTTATAGGTTAGTGAGCCAATTTTTTATAAGTTGGAAGGCTTATATGTTTATTAGGCTGGAGAGCCTAGATGCTAATGCCAGAGAGCCTATTTTTGTATATGTAATCATGAAGATTATTAATAAAAATACATCGTTGTGTGTATACCAACCATGAAGAAAGAGTTATGGGGGACTAAGCTCCACTAGGAAGGGAAAGGTAAGGGGGCTGAGAGGCTACGAAAAAGGGGCTAAACTTGAGGGCTTAACCCAAGGGAATGTTATAATATATTCCTAAAAGACTAAGGTTGGACATAACCTGTTATCCTAATTTCCTTTTGGGGAGAGGAACAAACTCCAAGTGGAGAGGAACGAGCTCCTGGAGAGCCAAGTGTCATCCAGGACGCATGCAAATTTATGTGGGAAATTCCATCGTTGTGGGGGTTCGCTAGCCAGTCTTTCCATCTTTCCTCACACGTTCGATCTCATCATTTTGACCACTCTTTCCATGTTTCCCATCCATGCATGCATTCACTCACACACTGAGCAAGAATGCAGTCATTCCATTTCTGCCATTGTTGAACCCTTTTCCATCGTCAACCTCTATAATTTTTCGAGCCATCCCTTGCCTTAGCCATTTTTTATACTATGGTTTGAAGAGGTGAGTTGTTAGGACCTTGGTTAAAGAATCAGGTTGTCAGTCATGTGATAAACTCTCTCCAGGTGAGAGATATTTCTAGGGAAGTGATTTCTCCTAGAGGGAGCCCAACAACAGCTACAAAGCTCTGAGAATTCCTGATCTGACCTGTTGCTGAAACCTTGGAAGGGAAGTGGAGCAGCCGATGGACTATGGAAAAGTGAAGGTGTATATTCTCGAGGTGGGATAGGAATGTGGAGAATGAGATTCTGTGAGTAGTGGGCATAAGTAGGCTCCTTGGAGGGAATCCTTCATGTTGCATTGTGCCACTTTCCGTAGTCTCAACTTAACCTAGGATTCCTTTACCCTGGGTGGATTTTAGTCCCATCTAGGGGGTGACCCACTACTGATAGCTTGGAGTACCGTGCTCTAAGTTTGGGAGGTTCGTGGAAGGTCTACATGCATTCAGTGGTCTTCTCATAAAAAGATAAGTACCAAAATATGTATGCATGTATGTGTTTATTGTCGCTTCCACATGAATATGTGTATGAACAAAATGTCTATATTTGTTTAAATTTGCAT
>SNQJ01S0077453.1:36476-54491 GCA_010110895.2 Picea sitchensis | reverse complement strand
ATTTCCTAAACCTAAGCCATCACTTCCTACAATATTGGAAACTTGTTTCCTACATTCTTGGAACCAAATATAAGTTGATTTAGGACTCTATTAAATCATCTTTTCCACTCATAAAAAGAGGAAATTTGAATGGGAAAAGGAGCCAATTTTTGGAAAGAAGGAAAATGAGGGAAAATTAGAGTTCTTGCCGAGAAAAAAATCTTTTCATAGTATGTGATGGAACAACCATAGAAGGAAGCCACTAGAGCTTTGAAAAAAGTGAATAACAGAGAAAATCCTTGGATTTTAATGGTCATCAACCTATAACTTTCAATGTACACACTAAATAACATGGGAGGGAGGATTATTTTGAGGGGCTCTTGAGTAGAGAAGGAATACCTCCATGTGTTGTGTGGGGAAAGTATTGTGGGTGCCAGAGAGTTGTAGTGTCTTCAAAAACTAAACAATGAGACACTTGGTTAGTAATATCCTTGTTTTGGTATAAAGAGACAAGCCTAAGTATTTTTCATTGCTTATTTTCCCTCGTAGTATCATAGCCTGGCTAGGGGGTGGCCTGTTGTAGAAATACCAAGTGAAATAGAGCCTATGGTTGGGTGGAAAATCACTCTACCTCAATCATTTTCCTGGTCTACAATATTCAATCAGATAAGTCTTTTAGCTATGTTCTRGAAATTATTTATATATTTATTTATGAAATATGTATGATTGATTCATGATTCTGCAATATTTTCTCCTTTCTAATCTCTAGGGTCAATTCATTAAAACAATTGTCTTAAGTATGTGGCATGTCAAGTTTTTCTTGAGAACTTCTTTTCAATTTCCATTTTCAAACTATTAGCCTTTTTGGGCATGAGTAGTTTGACAAATTGAAGCCTATCTTGTAAATCTCTTACCTTCATTGTCGTGTATTATAAGTTTTTGAATGAATTAGCTAAGATGATTTCTTATTTCAATCACTTATATGAACTCCAAACTACAATTATGGGAGTCTCTAGTTTTTGTTCAATTATAACCGGAAAATATGAGTTGTCTTGAAACAATTTGCAATATTCATAAGAGTTGGAAATAACTACACATTGTTCCCTGGAGGTACAGAATCTTCTAATATATTTTATGGAAGAAATATTCACAAAGTGTTGTTTTTGTCTTTAGCAAGGGGTGGAGTTGTACTCAATCAACTCCTCATAGAACTTGCATATTCAAGAGCTTTATGTAGGAAATTTGAGAATTTCAAGTAGTGGAAATATACATCTATTTGTAACACTAGAAAGAATTGTTATATTGGAAGATAAAGACTCGAGTTCATCCATGCTTGTTTGCTTGAGAGATTGTTTTTCAACTTTCCTTGAGGCTTTAAATTTTCAACCTTAATTATGTTATTGGATTATGATTTCATCCTTGCATGTCCTTTCTTGAGAAATTACTTTTCATCTCGGTTGGCAATGTGTAATTTTTAACTTTTCTTGTTTAATTGACAAACGCACTTTTTCTTTTGTTTATGGAATTCAAAATTAAGGAAGAGTTTGTTAAGTTTGAAATTATTGCCAATTTTATTTGTTTTCATATTTCGTTGAGTATCAAGAACTGATGGCTTTCATTGAGAGTCACTAGAAAGACAATGGTGAGGAAAATTCTAAGTACTCCACCATCCCAACAATGTACAAGGGCGGTTGGGTATATTACAATTATCCATGATGCATATGTGAGAATGAGCCTTCATCGGACAAAATTGATATTATTGCGAAAAGATTTCAGTCGATGATGCTCAAATTAATCTCTGCCATCCATTTATCGAATGATCTCAACCATTCGTTTTGTTGCAAATACTATGGTTTTATGTGTATTAAAAACACTTGCACGTGCATCGACATCTATGTATGCAAGAGTTCCTTTGTGGCATGATCCCTCCTCATGTTGTTCTAGACTATGTCATTAATATGTCATGGTGTGCTTGGCACCCATGTTTGAAGAGTTGAAAGAATGAAGGGTCAAGTGCCCTAGTGTACCCTTCACACCTTGAAGTCTTTGTGCTCCACTCTCAAATATGCTAAGGAGATCCTCAAGCATGGCCATGATCGTAGCAAGTTGTTCATGGTATTAAAATTTGCAGTTCAATGCTACATCAATATGGTTTCATGGGGAATTTGTGTATTCAAGAAAACATTGTTGTTAGTATTATAGTTTCAACATCCTTATATTTTTATTTGGCACTTACAAATGTAAAAACATTATCATCTTTAATGGTTGTGGTTGCTTATCATTTTATGCCTTATTATTTTCATTTAATATTCTTCCAGACTTCAAAAAAGCTCTAATGGTTGGGTTTTATGCAGTAATTTTTTGTAAAATTATTATTTTTAATTAATATTTTTTCATACTTCAAAAGAGCTCTAATGGTTGGGTTTTATGCAGTGTTTTTTTTTAAATTGTTTTACCCTGGACTAAATGTTTGGATCTAATCAAATTGTTTGGTTATATATATGGCCTAGTTTTGAAATATTTATAATTTGTATGGATTCTTAAGGTTATTTTGAGGTTATTTTGGCTTGAATGGTTTTGGGAAATCTCCATTCCATTGTGGATCTACCCCGTTGAGAATTTAAGGAAAAGTTTCACTTCACACACCAAGCAATTTCATGTGAAAAATGTTCTTCTTAAAAGAAACTACTCCAACGAGAGAAGGGATATGAAGATTTTTTTATATAATATTTTAAATTTTTAATATAATAATAATTTATTAAAAATGGTTAAATTTGATAATACAAGTAAAGATGGTTAAAAAAAATACAAGTAAAGATGATTAAGTTTAATAGTATAGGTGTAAAATATAATTAAGTTTAATATTATAGATGTTGAAGACAACATTTGGATTTCAAAACAATGCAATGTCTTTAATTTTGTTTGGAATATTGGATACATAAACATTATTTTAGTGATTGGAAAAGTTGTTCCACGCTTTTGGTTCCTAATTTTGTGGCCATTGTTATAAAAAACTAAGCCTAAAGATTTCCAAAATTAAGCTAAATATCTTGTTCTCGTGTTTTAGAAATATAAAATCTCCTTTTATACACTAATTTATTTAAATGGCATGTGACTTTGCCACACCCTATAACATACTTCAAATAAAATTCAATACCTATCATTTGGCATGGATTTTTTTTTTCCAAAAGTAATATGAAATAATTAGTATGTAAAAGTGAAGCAAATATATGAGATAGAGAATATTTCACAAATTAAATATTTAAGATAAAGACTATTTCACAAATTAAATATTTAAAATTGGTAAAACAATATTAACCTTCAATTTATAACACTACTAACAATTCATATAACATTTCTTAAAGGTTTACTATTATATAAATTAAAATTATTATATTAAAAAGTAAAACGTTTTTTTTTATAAATTTGGCAGAGTTAGGTTTGTTACTCTACCTTCCAAAAAAACAAATATAAAATTTAGAAGTTAAGTTTGTCATCCATTTTCCAAAAGTAAAATATTTTTTTAAATAAACACCGAAAAAGTAAGATTGTTTGTTTTTTTTAAAAGAAGAACGTTTATATTTATATCAATAAAATTGATACAAATGTACTGGTTAACATGTAAACACAGAGAAGTTATTTTTTTAGGATTGTTGTCGAAGCTAGCAACTCATATTCAAAAGTTGTTCGTTTAGTGAGTCATTCAGCTGAAGATGATTTTGGCTAGACTTTAAAGTAATTTTAGAAAACCCCTTATCTTTAATATTATTTAATTTATTCTTATAAATTAAATATGTGATCATAGGTGTGCTCTCTATAAAGAATGATATATGAATTTTATATTTATATCATACTTTTTAATAGTTTATAATTCATTATATTTTTTTATTAACATAAAAAATTATATAATTTGATAATATATTAATTATTTTCATTTATACATTTTGAATTTGAAGTAATCCCCATTAAATTTATAAAATATCTATCAATTAAAATAAAAAATTATTAAAATTATTTTTAATTATTTTTTTATATTTTTAAAAGTTAATTAATTATTATGTTTTTGTTATTTCTTTTTTAAAATTTATATAATTCAAAATACTTCCAATAATTATATATAAACACCAATTTAATATCTAATTTAACCATAATCTTAAAATAAATTTATTATTATTATAAACAACAAATTAATATTTTTATTAAACTTAAATTATTGACAAATAAACAAATGTTATAGTATAATTTTTTTTATTATTCACGTACTTTTAAAAACGAACTCAACAAATATTAACTAAAAAATAATGATTATTAGGGATAGAGGTAACGAGTAATAAGTAAACAATCATTTTCAAATTTAATGATTTTTTTGAGTTATCCATTTACATTATGAAAATATTTTTTTTATAACACCCCTTTACACCATCAAAAACATTTGTAATATAAAGATTTTATTTAACTAAAATTATCATACCAATATTGTATCTATAAAAAAAAAAAAATTAGCAATATTTAAATGCTAAAAACTTTGTTCAAATTAGCAATATTTAAATGCTAAAAACTTTGTTCTTTATGATGAGTTTTCATTTAACTATTCAATCAAAGTTTTAACCATTAAAATAATATTTATTTTTATTTTAATAATATTATTTTATAAAATAAGTTGTATATTTTATTATATAATAATTTTAATTTATCAAAAAATATGTAAGCATATATGTGTTTATATAGATATTATATATGTGTTTATATAGATAAAATTATGTTTTAGTGGTTTTAAGAAATATTTCAATTGGTACGTTAATTCTACACATTGTATAGGTTTTCAATTCAATTCCTATGGGGTTAGGCATATTAAGTTTACTTTGCCCAATTTACATTAAGTATTATCTTCGAAATAAAAGAAAGTGTGAAAGAGTTTCTTGAGGAGTTATTTCTAGGCAAAAAAAAAAGATTAAGTATTATTCTCAAAATGAAAGGAAGTGTGAGAGAGTTTCTTGAGGAATTATTCTTAAGGAAATAAAAAAGATTTATATTTTAGTACGTTGACTAGGTTCAAATTCATTTTTACATATTAGAAATTTTATTTTTTCCCAAGTATATGAAAAAAATAAATTAAATTCATAAAATTTGAAACATAAAAAATTCTGCCCAAATATAAAAATGTGATTAGATTCAACTTAAATTTATCAGTAAAAATACTAAAAATTTAACTTACTTTGTTACTTACCTCTTTCAATATATACCATTTTGGTTAATGTTCGCTAGAAGCTCAACTTGAGCTATAGCATTGAGAAAAGAATAAATGGAGGGTGGAAAACTTATTATGGGCTTGAAAACAATTGTAAATCAACGAGCCTTTGGGTATGGGATAATAAGGAACTTCTCTTTGAGACTCTAATTACTCTAGTTATTTTATATGGATGTGAAGTTTGGGGGTGCAATATCTCTAAAGAGTCATGGAGAAAGATAGAGCATATACAAAAGAATTTTATAACTTATAATATCAAAATTAAAAGGAATACACTCTATCCTATCCTCCTCATAGAAGTGAGTATTCCCCCTATTGAGAGCATGGCAATGACTAGGTACCTGATGTATAAGAACAAGTTAAAAAAAATATGGAAGACAAGGGGCTCCCCAAAATTGCTTTAAAATCTAGCCAAAACCACTTTCGGCTCAAAAGGGGATGGCATAAAGATGCCTAAACTTGGCTAAATCAATGGGGAATAAAGGAAGAGATCATTTTGTAAAATAATGATAATATTAAAAATATTATTACATCTAAATTTAAGGAAAAATCGTGGTGTGATAAAGAACTAAAGGGTAAAAGAAAATTAACATATTATAAGGAGGTGATCAACCCTAATATAGAAGATCAAAAGTATCTATCTATTCTAATGAGTGTAAAGAAGAAATCAACATTGCTAAACGAAGAACAAACCCTCACAAGATTCATAGTGAAATTGGGCATTAGACAATTCCCAAAATGCATCGGGATGAAAGAATCTATCATATTGTAACATCCCGCTCTTGCGCGCACTGAGCAAACTTATTCTTTGAGGACACTTTCTCGCAAGTGCATGCAAATGATCTGGTTCATTATACTTTTAGGTATTTGATTTATAGATTATGAGGCATTATGAATTGATGACATGTTATTTGTTGAATTGTACATGGCAGGTGCTATTGACTCGTCTTTCTTGAGTGTGTAGGATTTTGGACCTTGAGGATCTGGGAGGCACCAGTGGAACTATGGACTCTGGATCTAGTCGGGGAGTGAACTATTGGGAGTTTGATTGTTGTATATATGAAATTTGTGCATCTAATTAGATGATGATATGATTATGGATACTATATCGACATGATTAGTTGATGATGCATGGTGACGATAGCTTGCCGACCAGGACTCACATGTGGAGTAGAGGGGTCACACATGACTACCGGTGCGTTTAGGGAGAGGTGTGGATAGTAGCCATACAACCTAGCACTCTTTATTAGTGAAACAGCTGTAGGTGCGATTACCTAGTTGAAGAAGACCCACAATGTAGAGGGCATTGCGGCAGGTTACTCCACCGATGATTCTAAGGGGTGCACAACCAAAGGCGAGGGGCCTTATTCCTTAGAGAGCCCTTAGTCTCCCACAATATCACTGGGAGTATTATTGACTCCGAGGTTTTGTCATCTACCAAGTCGATCAAAGAGGCTAGTGGCACCCTTGGAGCCGGTGTGTCACCGAAGAACACGTCGGCGCCAAGAAACATAATGAGGTGAAATTGGCACCATTAGACACCTGAGTGAAGTCACGAAGACACGATTGTATTTGATGGATGGCAAATGAATAAACCTAGATAGCCTTAGAATGGATAGCATTGATGAAGATTCAAAGAATTTCCCTAATAAAATGCCATTACATCCTAGGAAAATAAAGTCTAGGTCTAAGTGATGTAATGATAAAAAGAATTGAGAATCTATTTATATAAAAATAAAAAATAAAAATAAAAATAAATAGTATTAATGCTAATTAATCGTAGAAGCGAGAAGGGGGCAAGTAATTCTTTTAATTTATAAAAATATTTTGGGGATGCGTTACAAAGGGGAAAGAGGGAGATAATTGTTTTGTCACTTTTACTTTAAAATTAAATTTATTAATTAAAAAGGAAAAAGGAAAAAGTTGATTTTTCTACACTGCCAATTTGAGTTTCAAATGAAAAGGGAAGAGGGAAATTAAAAGAATTAGGAAACCTGGAAAAAGCGGGAAACATAAAATGAAAGGGGAAACACATTAGGAAACTAGGAAAAAGCAGGAAACATAAAAAGAAAGGGGAAACACAAGGAAAAAGTGGAAAGTCTAACTTAGTAAGGTATCTAGCATTTAATAACTTTCTAAATTAAACTCAACTAGTAAATTAGTAAGGGGAGAAGTCATTAAAACTTCTAAGGGAATATGGGGACACCTAGGAGCGATTCTAGGAATACTTTTAGGTGGGTGAGGGAAATAGGAGTAATTGATTAATTAATGAAATTAATTTATGGTGCAATGAAGGGGATGGGTGACACATGTACAAGGAGGATTATTATGAATTAAATTATTGAACAATAAATTAAAAGGGATTTTGGGAAAGCAAATGACTGAGAAAATCTATATAAAGGAGGGAGGAGGAGGATGATACATCTCTTATGTTATGCGTAAGGTTACGCTGCAGAATTTTAGACTTGATTGACTTAGCTTGTGGGAGTTGGTATACCCAGCTTGGTGAGGAGTGGTAGCTCGTCCTTGCGAGGCAAGCTGGGAGCTAGTTGCTCTATGTTTTTGTGTGTGGTCCCTTTGCGGCTCAGGGGGCTAAGGGGGAAGAAGAGTACCCCTAGAGTTGGCTGGGAGGTACTGGTGAAGTCTCATCGGTCGGCAAGCAAGAGTTGCATGGAGCGCGCTGGACAACAACTCAGAGTAGGTGACTTGGGCTATGGTACGCTTCCTTTATTTTTGCATGGTATATTATTAGTATACTTACGCTTTTAGTTCTATATTTTTAATTGGGTAAAGAAAATGATTGACTTAGCATTTTAGTTGATAACTGAATTCCCCCCATATCCTTAAGCTCGTTGTCGATTGATTCCCTTAGCTTCGATCCCTGCTTGTTGAGACTGCCCTTTGGTTGTTGATTGTTGTGAAGTTTTGCACTTTTCATATTTGTCCCTAGCTCTTCATTCAACTCCTAAGAAGTCGGTCATGATCTAAATCGACGATCGTCACTTCGGTGCATAGCAACCTATAGATTCAAACGCCCTGCTTTTTTGTGCATGGATGATGAGCGAAGGATGGTTATGCCCAGCCGTCTACCCCTATTGATTGTTCTTGGTTGATCGATGGTCACTGCACCTTCTATGAGATTTTAATGACGATGTTTCTTATTGGTTGGGACTGTGTTTTGATTTATCTTATTTCCCCTCGAACGTCGACATTTGATTTGGATCTGCCTACATTTTTTTTGTGTGCGACATGTACCAGGCATTCTTTTGTCTACTATTGTCACCCTTGATGGTGATTGACATTGCATTTTTTTTATTATACACATGGTTGCAATTTTCCCCGTTGTTGTTATTACTTTGAAGATTATTTTGACTCTGTGTTTTTATCACTTTCTCATGGCGAATTTACTCTGCTATGTTATTACTTAGGGATCTTTGGACAACGACCCCTCTTAACATAATCGTACCTGTCATTTTTATATTTACCCTGTAAATTCATGACGTTCGCCCAACCAAATCCGTGGTCCTTTACCTAGTGATGTTTTACACTCAATTTCGTGGGTGAATACCCAACCTCCACCCATTGACTTCCATGGCTTAAAACCACAATCCTCCTAGCAGTGAATTCGCTGGTTAGAAGACGGGTTTTTTCCGCTCTTAAATCCATGCAAAGCAACGATTTTTTCCCATTTTTATGACATTCCATCATTTCTACTCAACGAGCTTTTTAATGAGAATACTTTTACTGTGAGTTATTTCACACACCTTTCAGTCAGTTTTACCTCACGTCTTCCTTTCAGGCGAATTAAACTGCTTAAATCTGTGACCTGGCACGTCTCCTTACAACGAAATTATTAAGGGAGATATCCTTGATTGCGCTTTACACATTCATTGACTGCTATATGATTTAGCCACTGATCTTTAGCTGACCTCGATCCCATTTTCTTAGCCTTAAATTCCACTTTTATTATGCCTGTTACCTAGTGGCTTGTTGGATAGAAAATTTAAATTTTGACAATAATTATTGTACTCAACAGTCTTGCCTATCTTGTTGACAACCACAAAATTTAGTGTGACAACATTTTTTAATTACTTATGACAGAGATTGTTGTCTGACAACATTTTTGTGTAATAATGGTGTAATGTTTTATCCATCCTTTATGATTTAGATTTGGTGATGTAATATTTAGATTTGGACGAATGCCTGTGATAAGTCCACTTTCGTATGCTTTTGGCGTAGCCAGAATTGTCCTTGGGTGATAGCATAGAAATAAAAATACATTTCATTTAAAAATAATATGAGTCAATTTTACTTGGAAAAGGTTTCTGCTAGTTTTATTAACAACATTTAGTTGAATAGAACAACCTTTAAACCTCTGTGATTCTGGCCTTAATCCTTGCGAATTATTCTCGCCCATTTACCATTTTAATCTCTGCAATTTTCTTATTACCTGGAGAGGTTACCCTCTTGGGAGTGCATCTGCATTTAACCATCACCTGTGTTGAATGCGTTCTTTAATTATATGTTGCGTTGGGTGGTTGATGCGTGTCTGATTGGAGGTAACTCCTGTGTTGTTTTTATGGTGCGTTTTATTTTAATTGACAGTTAATTATATCATTGTCTGACATGAATTTATAGTTGATTGTGTGCACTTTCATTAGCAATTTAATAGCCGACATATGTAAAGGGAAGGCATTACTACAAAGCACCTTTTTAGCATTTATTTTAGACAACATCTTCCTTAACAACCTTGATTAGTACATCATTTAATTTGATTGGACAACCCTTATTCCAAATAGACAGCCTTTAATTTAATTTAGACCAGACTTGCCATTTAGTTTTAGTATTGATTTTATCATACTAGTTAAATTAGAAGGTAATTATTGCTTATCATGTTAGTGTTGACTTAATTAATCTTGCTAAATTTGATTTGCATTTAGAGTTAATTTAGATGGTACATTGATGACCAAATTATAATTTAGACTTGCTCCTTTTGGTTTGCATTTAATGTTAAAATTGACGGTACATTAAGGACTAAATTGTAAATTAATATCGTTAACAAGTGGGATAATTGCAGCTTGTGCATTAATATTGTTAACGCCGTCTATGAGGTTAATTGCTAAACTAGATTGTATTTAGTGATAAATTTAGATTTTGCCAATTCAGATTGTAATTAATGTTAAATTAGATTGGCATGTATGGACTAAATTGTGATTTAGACATGTTGATTTAGAGCGTAAGTTATGTTAGTTATTGATTGATTTAGACGTGATTAAAGGGATGGGTTGTTGACGAAGTCATGTATTGGCTTGTGTCTTCCCTTGTTGTCATCCTCTTGCATCTCGTTGACCTATTGTTGGGGAGTGGGTGTAGTCTTGTGTCAGCTATTTCGGTCTCCTAGCGCATGGGTTGGTCTTGAGTCTATGGTCCAGATAGAATATGTTTGCACCAGGGTTATTCTTGCGCCTCTCATCTGGGAACGACATGATTCCTGATGAGGGAATCATGGCGCGCCCTATTGGACAGAGGTGAATGATATCGTGGTCGGAGTCTGTGCTTCCCATGGGACTGTTGTTGATCGTTGTAAGTTGATGTTATCGCTTAGGATATAACGCCCTCATGCATTTGGTTTGTGTGCCTTGAGGTTCTAGTCTTGTTCATCAAGGTTGTTGTGTCGAGTTGGGGATGTTTTCCCTTAACTTGTAGGYGTGGTCATGTTTGCGTCGGGTGGGTAGTMTTTTCTCCTTGTTACTCTATGCACATTTYGCCCAGTTTCTCTTGCACCAGTGCRTGGAGTCTTAGTTCCCTATTTCCTGGACTACGTGYGTGYGCTCATCGTCAGTGGTGTGGTTAAACTGTTGTCGTCATYGCCTTCTTTCTTAAAAACAAAAAAAAAATCACTTCTTCTTTCTTGTAGTCGTAATGAAGGGGTGAAGGGGTCGTTACATATGGTATTAGAGCAGGTTCAACCCGAGACTTGGGAACACTACGACTTTCGTTGATATGATATTTGATATTAATGTTGCTAATTAAGTTGACTTGTATTTGTGCAGGTAATCATGGTTAGAGGACACCGTGGAGGCATACAATGGGGTGCTAGGGGAGGGGGCATGATGCCTCCAGTAGCATCCATGCCTGAGGGGTCTCACCCCCAGGGAGACGAACAGGTTGTCGGGCAGGAGCAGATAGCGGTGGGTGATGTGGTTGGAATGATGAGATATTTTCAACGCATGTATGAGGCACTGATCAACCATTTGGACAGAGATGAGGCCAGGGCACCGGAACCCCCTGAGGGTCCACTGCATGCTTTGGTTGGTGTTGGTAGCATTCATTGCGAACTCAAGAAGGTAAAATTTCCTGAGTTCTTTGGTTCCCTGGATGGCGCAGCCGCCGAAGCATGGTTGGAGAATATGGCGATGTTCTTTTCACTTCATGACTATACCTCCAACATGAGGGTCTGTATGGCGGTTTTTCAACTGAAGGGGAGCTCTATTATATGGTGGAAGATGCTCCTGCCACAACTGAACATGCTCGTCGAAGACATGTCATGGGAACTGTTTGAGGAACGGTTCCGAGAGAGGTACCTATCGGAGGAATTCATTGAGCATCAGCTCAACGAGTTCAATGCCTTACGACAGAGTGACCGTATGGTGCCCGAGTACGAGGCCCATTTTATGGAGTTGCTTCGGTATGCTCCGCATCTTAATACTGAGAAAATGAATGTCAACAGTTTCATGTTCGGCCTTAATGGAAGCATACATGCAAAGGTTAGGATTTTGATGCCTCAAACCTTGCATGATATCGTCCAGAAGGCCCTCATAGCAGAGGAGGAGCTTGTTAGAGGGGGTCAGAGAAGGACTCTAGTGACATTGGCAGGGCAGGTGTCATCTGGTGCACAACATCATCAGACACCAGCCATACCTATGCCTGGATATCGTGGCTTCCAGAGAAGATCCACTTTCACTACACCTCAGCAACCGACACCTCAGCAGCGGACACCTTATCGGGGACCACAACATCAGCAACAACGTCGACCGTAATAGTAGAAGTTTAGGCCTGTTCAACAGAACAAACCAGGATTCCAGGCCGGTGGGTCGTCATCTTCTACTTCAAGTACCAGAAGTACTGGACCGAAGAAGGGGTGTTGGACATGTGGGGAGCCACACTACCAACGTGATTGCCCAGTGGAGAGGACTAGAGCGTCTGGATCGGATGGACCCACTACCGTGGGAGATTTGGGAAAGGCCCATTGGATTCATGAAGCGGTGAATAACCACCAGACAGAGCACCATTCGACTGTGCTCAAGACATCAGGTACCATCACTGACCAGACCCTTAGTATTTTGATAGATCTCGGTGCTACTGAGAGTTTCATTTCTGGTCCAGTGCTAAAAAGGATTAAGGTAAATTTTTTCGAACAGGATGAGTTTAACTTCGTAGAGATGGCTTCAGGAGCCAAACAGAAGGTTGGAGGAAAGGTTACAGGCTGTACCCTCAACCTGGGAGAGTTTGTCACCAGGGCCAACCTGTACGTCATGATCTTAGGATCTTATGACGTTGTGATTGGTATGGACTGGTTGGAATCGCATGAGGCGATAATCAACTGTAAGATGAAACGATTGAGCTTGGTTGGTGATGAGAGACAAAGATGCGTGATTTTAGGTCGGAACCAGAGAGTCTCCTTGAGGTTCATCTCTTCCTTGCAACTACGGAAGAGCATGCACAAGGGTTGTAAGATTTATGTGATCCATGCGTTAAACGAAAAGGGAGTAGCAGAAGGTTTTAGAACACCTTCCGGTGGTAAGAGAGTTTGCAGACGTCTTTCCGAAGGAGTTACCTAGAATGTCGTTGGAGAGAGAATTGGAGTTTACCATAGACCTGAAACCGGGGACTGAACCAATAGCAAGAATGCCTTATCGGATGTCGACCTCGGAGTTACAAGAGTTGAGAATGAAACTGAAGGAGTTGTTGGACCTGGGACTTATACGTCCAAGTGTGTCCCCGTGGGGCACACCTGTTATTTTCATACAAAATAAGGATGGGTCGTGGAGGATCTGCATTGACTACCATCAATTGAACAAGGAAACAATCAAGAATCAATATCAGTTTCCAAGGATTGATGATCTGTTCAATCAGATGAAGGGTGCAACGGTGTTCTCAAGGATTGATTTGCGATCAGGGTATCACTAGTTACAGATCAAGGAGGATTACGTCCCTAAGACTACCTTTAGGATGAGGTTTGGTCATTATGAGTTTATCGTTTTACCGTTTGGACTGACAAACGCCCCAGGGGTATTTATGAGTTTGATGAATGGGGTGTTCCGCGATTACTTGGACAAGTTTATCCAAGTATTCATTGACGATATTTTGATTTACTCCTAGATGACAAAGGAGCATGACGAGCACTTGCACTTGGTACTGCAGTG
Source organism: Picea sitchensis (assembly GCA_010110895.2). NCBI lineage: Eukaryota > Viridiplantae > Streptophyta > Pinopsida > Pinales > Pinaceae > Picea > Picea sitchensis. Next base: position 40,838 of record SNQJ01S0077453.1, on the reverse strand, counting down.
TCTGCGAGAGTACAAATTGTATGGGAAGTTTTCCAAATGCTCGTTTTATCAATTGAAGATTCACTACTTAGGGAATGTCATCTCCGACAAAGGTATCATCGTGGATCCATCAAAGGTCGAGGAAATTATGGAATGGCCTGCGCCGACGAATGTCCTGAAAGTGCGTAGCTTCATAGGTTTAGCAGGATACTATCAACGGTTCATCGAGGGATTTTCGAAGATAGAATCCGATCACGGAGTTGAAGAAGAAGAACAAGAAGTTTGTTTGGACCGAGAAATGCACGGAAGAATTTCGAAGGCTCAAAGAGTTGTTGACGATGACACCAATACTAAAGGTCCCTGACATAGATGCGGACTTCTTGGTATGCACTGACGCATCTAAGGAAGGCTTAGGAAAAGTCTTGATGCAATATGGTTGAGCGATCGCTTACATATCGAGGAAACTGAGAAAGCATGAGGAGAACTATGTGACACACGATTTGGAGTTGTTAGCCATTGTTTATTCCTTGAAGTTTTGGAGACACTGCCTAGTTGGATGAAAATTTTAACTAAAGACGCACCACTGTGGACTACAACACATATTTACGCAAAGCGACCTGAACGCGCAACAACGACGTTGGTCAAAACTTCTTAGCAATTATGATTTTGAGATTTCTTACATAAAAGTTATAGTGAACCGAGTGGTAGATGCATTGAGTCAGAGACCACACATCTTTTTGATGTTGCCTCTTCAGATAAATCTACGTGAAAAGATTCTAACTTTACAGCGTGACGATAACTAGTACAAAGAGGTCGAGGATTTTATCAGACAAAACACAATGATGATACCAAGATTTGAAGGATTTACATTTGACGAGGATGGACTAATGAGGTTTAAAAGTCGGATTTATGTACCACCGAACGGCGATTTGAGGAGCCTGATCCTAAACGAGGCTCATAGAGAAGTATACATGGCTCACCCAAGAGTCAAGAAGATGAGGGCGGACCTTAAACCCTTATTCTTCTAGAAAGGTATGAAGGCAGACATAGTCAACTATGTGGCCAGATGTCTAGAATGTCAGCAAGTAAAGGCCGAACACAGACATCCAATAGGATTACTACAACCACATGCTATTCCGAAATCAAAATGGGAGGTTATTTCGATGGATTTTATTGTTGGATTGCCACTGACGGCAAGGAGACACGACTCGATTTTCGTAGTAACTGACCCTCTAATGAAGAGTGCTCATTTTATTCATGTGCATATGACGTATCAGGCACTTGACATAGCTATACTTTTCATAAGTGATATTGTGAGGCTGCATGGCGTGCCTAAGAGGATTATATCCGATCAGGGATCGGTATTTACTAGACGATTTTGGACTAGTTTCCAAGAGGCCTTGGGAACCCAACTTAACTTTAGTACCGCGTATCACCCGGAGATTGACGGGCAGACCGAACGAACGAACGAGACCTTGGAGGACATGTTGCGAATGTACGTGATGGACCAACAAAAGCATTGGGAAGAATTCTTGCCACTGGTATAATTCGCTTATAACAACAGTTACCAAAGAACCATTAATATGGCGCCTTTCGAGTTTGTTTACAGGTGACCATGTCAGGCGCCTTTGAGTTGGGATCAACTTGAGGTTAGGGTCCAGGTGGGACTAGAAGCGATCCAAGAAATGGAAGAGAAAATTCAAACAATAAGACAAAGGATTAAAGAAGCGCGGGATTGGCAGAAGAGTTATGCCATTGCGCACTGTGTCAATCGTAGTTACGAAGTTGGCGATCAAGTCTTCTCGTGGGTAAAACTGCATAAGAGTTCGATAAAGTTTGGAAAGGGAGATAAACTCTCACCTAGGTCCATGAGACCTTTTGAGATTGTAGAGAGGAATGGGATCATGTCCTATTGACTAACCTTGCCTGATTCTTTGAGGCGTATGCATGATGTTTTTCACGTTTATGTTTTGAGACATTATATTGGTGATCCTACACATATTATTGACCTGAGTTCCTTGCAGGTATCAGATGAGGGGGTGCTCACAGCTGTGTCGATACACATCCTAGATCATCGCAATTGACAACTACGACGTCGAACAATAGATCAGGTCAAGGTCTAGTGGGACAACTATAGTCCGCACTCGACGACCTGGGAGGGCGCATGTGATATGTGCCAGCAGTTTCCATTTTTGTTTGATAGATAGACTTATGATATTGTGATACACATTATTTTGGCACTTATATACTGTGAAACTTCGGGATGGATTTTAGACCAAGAGGGGGTGTATGTAACATCCCACTCTTGTGCGCACTAAGCGAACTTATTCTTTGAGGACACTTGCTCTCAAGTGATCCAAATTATTATACTTTGGGGCATTTGTTTTATGATTATGAGGCATTATGAATTGATGACATGTTATTTTATTGCATTGACATAGACATGTGCTATTGACTCGGTTTTCCTGAGTGTGAAGGATTTTGTACCTCGAGGATGCAGAGACACCAACGGAACCCCTTGGACTCTAGATCGATTCAGGGAGTCGACTATTGGGGGTTTGATTGTTGTATATATGGAATTTGTGCATCTAATTAGATGATATGATTATGGATACTATATCTGACATGATTCATTAATGATGCAGGCTGACGATAGCTTGCCAAGGAGACTCACATGTGGAGTAGAGGGGTCACGCATGACTACCAGAGACATTGAGGGAGAGGTGTGGACAGTAGCCCTGCCACAACCTACTAGCACTCTCGCCGTGGATCGAACTGTAGGTTAATGATTACCTAGTTTGAGAATACCCACGATGTTGTGAGGGCCAACTGCGACAGTCGATCGTGATTATTCTAAGGGGCGTGCAATAAGGTAGAGGCCTTATTCCTTAGAATCCCTTAGTCTCCCACAAGATCACCTGGGGGACTATTAACTCCAGGTTTTTTTTATGTCTACCAAGTCAGTCAAGAGGTGAGTGGCACCCTTGGAGCAGAGAGTGTGTCCTGAAGGGCACTTCGCACAACAAAAACAGAAAGAGGCAAGCGACACCCTTGGAGCACAGAGTGCGTCCTGAAGGGCACATCGTGCAAGGGAAACAGAATGAGGTGAGTGGCACCCTTGGAGCACCTAGTGCGTCTAGAAGGGAATGTCATGTTGTTAATTAATAAACGAATAAACCTAGACGGCCTTAGAATGAATAATGTGATAAGAAATATTCAAAACATTTCCCCTAATAAAATGTCACCTAACCTAGGAAAATAAAGTCTAGGTCTAAGCGATGCTTGTGATAATTTTTTTATCTATTTATATAAAAATAAAAATAAAAATAAAAATAAATAAATAACAATGATAATCATCATTAATCATGTGACGAGAAGGGGGTAAGTAATTCTTTTAATTTATAAAAATCTTTTGGGGGATAAAATTTAAAAAGGGGAAATAATTGTTTTGTCACTTTTGCTAAATTAAAATTTATTAATTAGAAGGAAAAAAAGAAAAAGTTGATTTTCTACACCTACCAATTTGAGTTTCAAATGAAAAGGGAAAGAGGGAAATTTAAAAGAATTAAGAAACTAGGAAAAAACAAGAAACATAAAAAGAAAGGGGAAACACAAGGAAAAAGCATAAAGTCTAACGTATTAAGTTATCTAGCATTTAATAACTTTCTAAATTAAACTCAACTAGTAAATTAGTAAGGGGGGAAGTCATTAAAACTTGTAAGGGAATAAGGGGACACCTAGGAGCGATTCTAGGAATACTTTTAGGTGGGTGAGGGAAATAGGAGTAATTGATTAATTAATGAAATTAATTTATGGTGCAATGAAGGGTATGGGTGACACATGTACAGGGAGGATTATTATGAATTAAATTATTGAACAATAAATTAAAAGGGATTTTGGGAAAGTAAATAACTCAGAAAATCTATATAAAGGAGGGAGGAGGAGGATGATGCATCTCTTCTGTTATGCATAACGTTACGCTGCATAATTTTAGACTTGACTGACTTAGTTTGTGGGAGTTGGGATACCCATCTCGATGAGGAGTGGTAGCTCGGCCTTGCAAGGTGAGCTGGGAGATAACTGCTCTCTATTTTAATGTTCGTGGCCCCTTTGTATCTTGGGGGACTAAGGGGAAAGAAGAGTACCCCTAGCGTTGGCTGGGAGGTACTGGTGAAGTCTCATTGGTCGACAAGCAGAAGCTACACGAAGCGCGCAGGACAACAACTTAGAGCGGGCAACTTGGGATACGGTACCCTTCCTTTATTTTTCCATGGTAGATTATTAGTATACTTATGCTTTTAGTTCTGTATTTTTAATTGGGTAAAGAAAATGATTGAATTAGAATTTTAGTTGATAACTGAATTCCCCCCATAGCCTTAAGCT
>SNQJ01S0077453.1:12126-31160 GCA_010110895.2 Picea sitchensis | reverse complement strand
GGCATTTGAACTCCTATCAATTCTTTCACGTGTTAAGGGACCTCAACCGAATGGCTGATAAGGAAGCCAACAAAGGCGTGTTATTGGAGGTTGGGGTGCTGTCAGTAAATGGAATTATGAATAATGTGGAGATCCCATGAACCCAAGCCATCCTCTTGCACTCTTCCAAATGCTAGATCATGAACCGACCCCTTAGAGTTTGTGGAGAAGGAACCGTCCGGAGAGCCCCTGTCAGAAATTGAAAATGTCTGAAATTTGCTAGAAAGGAACCCAAAGTGCAGGAGAGAAGTAACATATGATGAAACAGTGTTGTACCATGTTGAAACACAGGGCTATAACTTTCGTTGAACCACAGTGCTGGAACAGATGCTGAAACACAGTGTTGGAATAGATGCCGAATCTCAGTGCTGGAACAGATGCTGAAACACAGTGCTGGAACAGATGCTGAAACACAGTGCTGGAATAGATGTCGAAACTCAGTGCTGGAACATATGATGAAACACAACACTGGAACCTTTGCTGAAATAGAGCTGGAACTTATGCTGAAACACAGTGCTGTAACAGCTGAGACACAGAGTTGTTACATTTGCTGAAACACAGTGCTGGAACAGATGCTGAAACACAGTGCTGGAAATTATGTTGAAATAATGCTGGATCTTATGCTGAAACAGTGTTGCATCACATGTTGAATCTCAGTACTGGAACATATGCTGAAACAGTGTTGGACCATATGCTGAAACACCGCTGTAACAATTGCCGAAACAGTGCTGAGTCATATGCTGAAACAGTGTTGAGACTTATGCTGAAACAGTGATTGGAGATTCGACAATTAATTTTAGAATACATACAGGATCTAGGTCAGCTCACAAGTCTACAGTTTTAGAAGTAGAATGGATCAGAAAGACAGGCCCGAAGAAACTCGAGGACATTTTGTATTTTGATCTGTAGGCTCGAAGGAATTCAAGGCCATTTTGTAAATGAATCTGTGGCTTTGCCACCCCTCTAATATAAACTATAACCGTTTTCGTCAAAAAAAAGAAAAACACTTTCTCTTATAATGTTCAGTGTATACCTTGATCAGATCTCAATTTCAAAATATTTGTCACACTAACAACCTTTCTAACCTTCTGACTCAACAAAACTATGGTAATCTTGGAATGCTTCTCTTAATTATTTTCAAGCACATAAATACAAATCTAAATAAATCCAAGTAATCCCTTACCTTCGTAAGGTCTGATAGACCAATTTTGGTCTCAGTGGACGTTAATCACCACCACCACCACCACCATCATCATTAGTATCGCATCATGGAATTAGATAATCGTGACATGTCAACCAAAATTTTGAAGGATGGTGTAATTTACTAATAAATCCACATTTGAAACATCAAAGTGATTCACAAGGGATCATTTTTTTTTAAGTTTTCACTTATCATGATATAGCTCCATCAAGTGTGTTGTTGTCAATTTATAATATTCAATATTGATATTTTATTTGTTTAAAATTGTAATTTTGTTTATGTCTAAAGTAAAATTACATTCCTCAGATGCTCATCAAGCATTCCATGTAGCTCTAATCATAGAGTCCACTTCTTTCTCAAACATCTTAAGCCAAAAAAATCAGACATTTTCTTAAACCAACACCCTGGCATGCAATCTTTCTACATATTGATACTATCATGTATCTCATATTTTTTCTTACATAAAAATCATATGTCTAGTATATAGTCTCATATTGTAATCTAGCTCATAGCTTTCTTACAAAAAGTTTAAGAGATATTCATGTAAAATAGTATTCCCCATCAAAATCAAGTATTGTACCTTGCATCACATAGAAAGAGTATCATGTAAGTGAAACCTATCCCTCCAAAGATACAAATAACTAAGAGTAGCATAACTTCAAGAAACCCTATAAGAAAGGTTCATGTTCAAAGATAGTGGAGTTATCCTCCACCACTCCTTCGATGATCCATTTCCCAGGTTCCATCAACAATCCCTCTTTTGAAAGTCTGTCAACTTAAGTGTTCTCTTCCCTGTAGACATGACTAAATGAGATATTTATGAATAAATATTTCAATCTTTGTAGCTCTTCATAGATTGTCCTCAACAATAAATTTTCCACCACATACACACCCATCATCCAATTTATCACCATAAGTGAATCTCCAAAAACTTCTAATTTTATTGCCCAATATTCAACAGCCAACATGAGAGTTATTTTGAGAGTCATAAACTCTGCAACATTGTTTGTACCTCTCCCAAATGTTTCTTTGTACTTTAAAAAATGATTATCCCTCATATATAGTACACCTCCTCCCCCACAAACATGTGAGTTATTCTGAGAGGCACCATCAAAGTATGGCCAACAGTTAGACTTTTCAATGACTTTGATTATTATTTGTCTTGGGAAATTTTAAGGGATTTGGCGATGGGAAGTGATTTAATATGCTTAGTCCTTGTGTATCACATTGCAAGGATAATACAAATTAGTCCTCAAAAAGAGTAACATTCCTTGCTAACCAGACACCCCATCCCACTATGAGAGGAAGATCTTTCAAATTTTCATATAACTTGTTACCCATCCATACTTTTAGACCCTCTTCAATAGTGGCACATTCCCAGTAAACATTGTAACTCGTGATAGTCCCTATCTCTTTGAAAAATATCTTTGTATATTCACAAGTCATCAACAGATGATAGGAAGCCTCATCAACCTCCTTGCAAAGAGGACACCTACAAGGTCCCTCCTTTCCTCTTCTCTGGAACTGATCCCATGTTAATATCATGTTGTTTAAATATAGCCACATGAAATTATATATTTCAATGGACATTTATAATTCGATATGGTCTTCCACCACCAACAAGATAGCTCCATTGGCCAGTCTACACACAGTGCCATATATCATGTCTTAGGGGTATATCTTCCCATGGTTGTGTTTTTTTATGAAATGATTCCATCCTCCTCTTCATCCTTTATTCTATAAATGTGGATGAATCTACAGAGATAATATGTAGCTAGCAAATGACATACACAGTTTGTAGAAAAATGAGAAAAGACGAAAACGAGAGAGAGAGAATCAAAGAATTGTATTAATTGTATTCCACACTCAAAGAGTGAATAATTTACAATATATATAGGCTACATGAGTAAATAATGCACCATAGTAGTGATATAGAGAGATATAGACACTCACTGATAGACATTGGAGTGAATTGTCACCTAGTCCTAGTTAACGGATCCATGCAATCATCAGTTAACTGAGTCACGACTTCCACTAGTCTAACTAAGTGTAATTGAGTGTAATTGACTCTAAACTGAAGAGGAACATCCTATTTTGTAGGGGAATATTCTCATCTAATGAAGATTTCTCAACATTGCACTGTAAAACTTAGGAAAATAATTATAGGTGAGTGTGTAATATCTCCAACACCCCCTCAGAACACTACTAGGGTGTACATGATGAATGGTTCCCAACAACCAAGGCCATGTTAGGGACCCATTGTACAATGCATAAAATTAGGAAAGAGGAAAACCTCATGAAATCCCTCGATGTACAATGCATAAAAAATGAGGAAGGAACAAAAGAAATTGCTAAAAAACTATGTCCTTTACTCCAATTCTGTGTTATGCAAGTTTATTACTCATAGATTAAATATTTTTTGAATATGTAGATGTTTGCACAGATCTAATGAAGTATATGCACCATTTAGATTTCCACACATATCCACTCTCTTCTTGTAATGAAAGATCCAAATAAGTTTGGATGAAATTTTTATGAAAATCAATATGGCGTTACGAAAAATGCTAAACTTTGTTGAGTTTTAAAATGATCATAAATTCCTTACAAACTCCATTTCCGGACAATTTTTTTGAAATTTGGTAATTTTTCGAGAGAAATTCAAATAATCAATTCTTTTAAGCCAAAATTCTCAGGTAAACATCAAATTGAATCGATGTACTCATTTACCTTTTTTGTCTCAGAGATGTATACACCCAGGTGAAGCATGTTGTCTCTTGAGATGCGTGCATGGTGCATGTAAATGTTTATCCATGTGAATCTTGAAATGCATGCATGGTGCATGTAAATGTTTATCCATGTGAATCTTGAAATGCATGCATGATATGTTCGTTATGGAGATTTAGAAATAAATCTGAAATGGAGTAGACATCATACATGATTAATGGAGCAAAATTTGTCTGAGATACTTGTGTAGAAGACTCTTGAGAATAAGAGGCTTTATTTTATGATGGTTTCTCTTCTGACTCTTGTCTTTTCAATCTCCTACATGCAATCTTCAAAATATTCTTTATTCACAGATAGAACCTCCAATATGGTCATAATTCATTTGGATTTGAGTCTTGTGAGTCATCATATGCTTGGTGGAGAATTTGGGAGAAATAGATAAGAAGATACATCATATGGTCATATCTTGTCTATTGAAATGCATTTTTCTCGTTAAGCGAATCAGACTCTACTTCCATTACCATAGTTATTTTTTGCAATCCCTTTGCATCTAAGATGAAGTAGAATTTTTTACTTCCACTCCAACTAGTTATGAGGTGTGAGAAGTAATTCCAGTGAATGATCCATCTTTGTTGCGTTCTTCAAACTTTAGTACCTGCAAAGGGCACGGTGTGTCTTTCCTTACAATCTACATGCGTCTCGATGCACCAGAGTAAATGTCTTATTAACCTACCGGATAAGATATGAAAGCTAGCAAAGGACATACATATTTTGTAGAAAAATGAGAAAAGACAAAATGAGAGAGAGAGAGAGAGAATCAAATAATTGTATTAGCTGTATTCCACACTCGAAAGAGTGAATGGTTACAATAGATATAGGATGCATGAGTAACTAATGTTCCATAATAGTGATATATAGATCTGAACACTCACTGACATACATTGGAGTGAAGTGCCACCTAGTCCTAGTTAGCTGATCCAAAGTATTACAATCATCAGTTAATTGAGTCTCGACTTCCACTAGTATAACTAAGCGTAATTATGAGTTTAACTAACTCTAAGTGAGAACATCATGTATTTTGTAGGGAATGATATTCTCTTTAGAGAATATTCTTATCTAAGGAGAGTTCTCAACATTGGACTATAAAATTAGGAAAATAATTATAGGTGAGTGTGTAATATATCCAATATAATGCAACAATGATATATAGTTATTCCATTATGCAACTTTATTTCCCTATATTCTAATTCTTCCAGCATCCTTCCATTCATATTTCCAAATTGTAGTGAGGTCCCTATCAATTACTTGGAATAAATTATAGTATCCTTTAACCCTCAAAATTTGAACCAAGTTTTTAGATAGTCTTTAAGAGACCCCACATCCTACCCAAGGATATTACCCCAATATTACCTTGTTGCCTCTTTTTACCTTCCAGATTAACCATCTTCCCACGAAGGGAAAGGATAATATCACACAATTCCATACAATAAAATCATTTTGATGTCAATTTTTTGAACTTATTATCCAATCCTCCATAGAATATGGTTCTATCACATTTTTCTTCATCTTGACTCCACAAACCATCAGATTGTTATTAGCCTCCACACGTTTAGGATAATGCTTTGGAAAAGAGAGATAGGTCACCTGCTGTCATTTATCCTCGGTTTCCCTTTGGGGTTCGTCCCGTAAGTGTCCTAGTTGGATCAGTGTTAGCTTTATAGGTTTTGCTGTAATCCCAATCGGTTGCTTCCGATCAAGTGAATTAATAATTCAAACCCCGCGCACTTTCGGAGGTAGGGCGTTTCCTATTGATATAGGAGCTTTTTGGACCATAAAGATAGTATCTCCAATCATGACCCCTCTGGATGCAGAATATACATCTTATCGCCTTTCTTGTAGTGCACCTTGCAAATGAATGCACTTCTATTAGGGTCGTATTCTATGGTTACAATTTTTCCGGATATGTGTTCCTTATCCCGTCCAAAATCAATTTGACGATACAGACACTTGTGACCCCCTATTGTCATTGCGGTAATAATTCCTCTTCCATTATGACCTTTCCCACAATGATGTTGTCCAAAGGTCAATTTCTTCTACGGGTCCAACTGCACTCTTCCACCGAACCGGTCTGGATCTATTAACGTGTATCGGAGTTAAAATTCTATATGAGCGGATAGCCATTTAGTTTCAAATTTTATTTTATTTTTTCATTTATTGATTACGAAAGAGTGGAATAGAATCGTCGGGTTTAAGTGTAATAATCATACGTTTACAGCGTATTGGATGTCCTATCATTGACCCTCTACTTTCCTCCTTTTTTTTAGGAGTGATAAGCTACATTCATAGCTATTACTTTAACATCGAGAAATGTTCAATCCAATTTTTCATCTTGTTTTTTTCAATTGTGAATCGACGTTAAAGTATATTGATTCCTTTCTAAAAGACGAATACTTTTCTCCGTAAGCACTGGATATTTCACTTCATCCATCAATTTTATCCCTCAACTTCTTCGTTTTCTCTTTTTCCTTTTGTAGTTATTATTATAGTTGATCATATACCAATTGAATTTTATAGATATACCATAGGTTAGGTATGGAGTTTATGCACGAACGTAATGCTCATAGCTTTCCTCTGGATCTAGCTATTGTTGAATCTATTTCAATAGCTGGATGTAATAAAGAACTCACGATGGATTGTTATCATGTATTGCTTAATTGAACAATACTAAACCTTTCAATAAAATGAAAGTTTTGGTACTGTTCAAATGTTTGTTATTATTCTTCATCCTTCTTCCCATTCCATAAATAATGGATATGTGCAGTTCTTCTGCATCCAGAAGGAATTGAACCTGTGAGTTCACCAATTATGAGTTAGGCGCTTTAACCATTGACCATGGATTCTGAATAAAGATCATCAACATAATCATTCTATAATATTAGTATAGACTCATATATGAAATTGAGTAGTTTGGGACCCAATCACATTATTTCTCTCATACTTGATTAATGTCAAATATTACCAATAGACATTCGAATCAAATTTCATTTAATGAATTTGATAATAAGCCATTGACGAAACGAACAATTGTATGCTAATCCATTATAATTTATTATATTCATTGTTCGGTCCTTTGGTCATCCACGCATGGTGGATGGGAGAATGATGAAGAAGTTGATGGAAAATGTAAGAATTTGAGCTATATCAAAGGAGTATATTCTATTTCAGGAGTAGAATACTTTATGGTTGGATATCTTCATTAATATCTAGCCTCATTCCCTCACCTATTCTTGCATCCTCTATTTCTAGAGCTTTGGCCCCATTGGTAAAGAACCGGACTACTAGTTACAAATCAAGTGTCGAACCAATGGGAGATACTTTTATCCGATCTAGGATCATTATATATTCACTTAAGTTCTTGTTGATACGATGTTGGAGCAGTCTCCTTATCTATGGGCTATGAGTTCTAGTATATAGGGTATATCGTATTTATAGGCTTCAATTCTCATTACTTATTTTCATCGTTGGTTTTGTGGCGAAAAGAAACATTGGAATGTTTCTGAGTTTCGAGAATGATGGGGGGGGGGGGAGTACAAAATGACATAAAACCAATGATGAATCCTATAGAGTACCTTTACTCAATCAAACAATTTTGAATCTAGGTATTTCAACTACCCCAAAATATCCATCAAACGAATTGGGCTAGACTCTCCAGTTTATGGCGGCTCCTTCACAGTGCAGTAGTTTTGTTAGGATATTTAGACCTTAGAGGAGTTAGTTAAGATCTACTTGGTATAATATGTCATTAGGTAAGGGTGTGTTTCTTTAGTATGCATTAGTATGCATTTGTAGTTAGAAATCCATTGATCCGCGATATGTTCCCGACATAGAGTGATCAGAGCCAGTTCATACTCTCCTCGATCTTAGCGACCATTGATCATGGTGGCTTAACTTGCGATTGGTCCATGATCTCTATTTAAAGAGCATGGAGGGGTCATTTTCCGATGATCGATTGTGAAACTCTCTTGTAAAATCTCTAAATCTTTTTCTTTGCATTAATGTTGCCTCAAGTAAAGCATTGGTTGGTAGAGTATGGATGTTTCCAGTGATAGGAATTTTACCGCGATGAGATGATGAATTGTGTTGATCTTTGATAAGTTATGTGAAGGTGTTTCTTGAAGGTGTTAGTCCTCTATTGGAATACATGTTGTGAACATGGTATTGACACATTTGAAGACCCGCTCTACATTTGTAGATGCGAGATGTGAAGCCCGGGATACCTCATCTCATTTACGGCATTTCCATTACACATTACGATAGAATTTTAATTCCATTGCATCGAACGCTCGTTGGAATTCAGAACACTTTTCTTTTCACTCCGAAAGGTGTCCGTTTACTTAAAGATATGGCCATTCGGTCCGGATCGAGATGTATAAAAGTAAGATACGATTTTTAAATTTTGCAAAGTTTTGATTTTATTTCGGTTTAGCACATTTCGGAGCTGCTACTCTTTTTAGATATGTGATATTCTCTTTGCCGTGCCTTATAGATCTCGAAAATTCGAGAAGCGAGATGGGAAAGGTGCATCTTAGGAGCTAACCGAGATCAACCCTTGTTGTCATCGAGAATTTTTTCTTGTGTGAAAATATGGCTTTTTAGAGCATGCTCTCAGACCGTCTTCACAACTTAACAACAACAACAACAATCCTCCTTAAAACATTATATTATGTTTTGCTAGACCATTTTGGTTAAAATTTTCCTTATTGAGTAAGAAGTCTTGAGTTCAGAGTCTCTCTTTTGTTACCTTTTTTTAAAGAAAGAGTTCATGCTATAAATTGTAAAGTGCATTTCACTTCAAGTATAAAGTGAATCACTATAGAAGTAGCTTTATATATTTATTTTAGAGTTATTTTGCATTACCAGCTTTTCTATTATAAAAGGTAACCTCATTGTAAAAAGTGATCCCTACACTTCTCTTTATAAAGTGGGTCATTTCATAAAGAAACTTACACTACCACATGATCCTTTGGTTACGTTTATGTTCTTTTTTAAAGGGGCATAACTCTCACAATGAAAGTTCGTTTTCAGTGCCTTTTTTTAAAACAGCACAACTTTTTGAGATCTTTCCATCCAGGATCATTAGTTTAGGTTTTAAATCTGCGTATCTACATATTTAATATGGATTCTACAAGTCTTGTCATGCTTACAGTGACAACTACTTCCAATGGAGATCCCATATGGAATGTGTTATTAAGTAAAGGCACATGTCAGTTACCATGAAGGAAGAACAACCCCAGATGATGATAAGAAAAGCAAATGGGATAATAGGAATGGCCAGTGAAATACGTGGACTAATTGGAGCGTCCATCTCTCTTGATCCTAAGGTACCACCTTCAAGGAATTGATGACTGAAGGCGGCTTGGGACAAGATTGAATCTGTGTTTAGTAAAAACAATATTATTCGAGCACAGCAATTAGAAAATCAAATACTAAACTAAAGTCCAAATGATTTTTCTTTCCTTGAACCTATCTATATCTATAAGTTTAAAAACCTCGAACTTTATGTGAAAGAATGTGAGAGATGTATGATGGAGGAAGAAGTTTACTGCATATATCTTATTCTTTCAAAGATAGGTAGTGCATATTCTGAGTTTATATCTACCTTTTATGCCATGAAGAAGAGAGGTAGGAAACATGAAAAAGCCAGTCTTGAGTCCTTTTGTACTTCTCCTTGATTAGAGAGGAAGATGGCTTGGCCACAACTTGGGTGATCAACACTGCGGGTACCTCAAACAAAACTATGGTTACTTGTTGAAGATGACCAAGTATCCCAGAAACAGCATCCTGCATGCAACAACAAACAACCCCGAGGTCCCAAACTTTTTCAGTTAATGACTCCTAATGGTGACAAAGGATCAAAATATAAAAGAATGCCCTAGCAGGACATTTGCAAGCTTTTGTAATAAAGAGATGAGGTCATGATGAGCCAGGATGTTTCAAGAAGATGGCAGCCTTAGAAATTATGATGAAGGAAACACAACACATCAATATTGATTCTTCTTCTTCTTCTCATGGACATGCACTTTACATACAGTTTTCCTTCAATACACCTTCTACTACTACTTCTTCTTACATTGGCTTATTGATTAGGGAGCATCTTATCATATGGCTAAGGATAAAAATATATTTTCTTCTCTAAATGAATGTAACACCAGGGAAATATTTTTTGGTGATGATAGATCTCTGGAGTGTTGTAGGATCTGGAACAATTGGGTAGAAAATAGTAATTTCAATGATGTATTATGTGTTCGGATCTTTCTTGTAACCTTCTATCGATTATATCAAATCACTCATTCGGTGAAGGAGTAAGCCAATTAGTTTTCACCTCATAAGAAGAGTTGTAATCAAGGATCTAAAATATCCTCAGCATGTTCACACTTAACTAGAATTGTTGATGATATTATTACCAGGTTGTATAAGTTTGTCAACTTTGGGTCATCGACTTTTCATCGATTTTTGTTGCTCATAGAGATGACACGAGAAAACTTTGGTATGAGCGATTTGGTCATCTAAAATATTGCTCGCTCATTACAGCAACCTATGAGAAATATGGTGAGTAGTCTTCCTCTTGTTTCATGCAGAGATGGTTTGTGTGTCGGTTGTGTTCTCGGCAAAACATCATCATGACAATTTTAACAAACATACCTCTTGGCACACCTCGGGCCCTCTGCAGCTTGTTCACAGTGATTTGTGTGGTCCTTTCTTCTCCTTCTTTTTGGGTACAGTATTTCTTAACTTTCATTGATAGATTTTCGGACGTGCTTAGGTTTATTTCTTAAAACTCAAGGTAGAGTTTTGACAAGTTTTGGCCTACAAGGCCCTTAGAGAAAAGAAATTTGGACATCAAAATCAAAGGTTAAAAACAGATAATGGAAATTGAATGAATAATAATTTTACAAGTTATTATTGTACACTACATAGGGCATCCAAATGCAACACACTATTCCATATACATAAAAAAATGGTGTTGAAGGAAAGAATCGCACATTAAATGAAATAGCTAATTGTATGATCCGATCTAAGGGATTAAATCTACACAATATTAAATGAAACAATCCAAACATGCAAAATTACATAGTGTCCTTTTCGCACAAAGGCTCTTAAAATATAACACTAGAAGCGGACTAAGAATTAAACT
The DNA here is from genome assembly GCA_010110895.2 of Picea sitchensis. Taxonomy (NCBI): domain Eukaryota; kingdom Viridiplantae; phylum Streptophyta; class Pinopsida; order Pinales; family Pinaceae; genus Picea; species Picea sitchensis. Next base: position 20,001 of record SNQJ01S0077453.1, on the reverse strand, counting down.
GGATGTAAGTCAATTCCGTGTATTTGGCGGTATAGCATGGGCTCACATTCTGATGAGAAAGGAAGCATTACTGACCCTAAAGTGAGAGATGTATATTTGTCAGTTGATACAGAGATGTCAAGGTTATAGACTTCTTCAACCACATTGTAATGGGGAATTATTATTAGAAAGGATGTTAAATTTGATGAAAATCTCTTGGCTGCCGAGCCCTAATTAAGTAGTTTGTGCCTTCTTAGGCTGCGAGCCATCTTCAGTAGTTATTACGCTATACATTTCCTATTCTAGATTCTTCTTGGATAGTGAAAGTGAGGATGAAAATCCACCTTCCTTTCTTGACATTCCTCCAGATGAGTCTTTTGAACACAGACAAACACCAGTTCCACCGCTTCCCTAGATGGGTTCATTCAACTGCCTTGAAGTATTTGGTGATCTTGTGGAGGTGATCTTGGTTCGGTCGGACACGTTCGCAATTCCAGCGAGCCTCTTCTCTTTTTGGCTCAAGTTTGAGAAACTCATGATCAGTTACACATTCACGGAAGCTTGAGGTCATCAGTTAGGATACAATATTAAGATGAAGAGTATCGTTCTTTAATGGAAAGCTTGATACTTGGGATCTTGTACCTCTTCAAAGGAAGAAAACTTGTTAGATGCAAATGGGTATGCAGTTAGAGTATGTACATCATATGGAAGTGTTGAAAGACAAGAGGCTCGATTAGTTGCCAAGTATTTTCCCAAGTTGAAGGCATTGTATATAATGAAACCTTTGCCCTTTGTGTAAAATGAATTCATCATGTTCTTTCCCTTGTTTCCTCACGTAAATGGGAGGTCCATAGGATGGATGTTAAATCTTCCTTCTTGCATGGTGATTTGAAGAAGAAATATACATGGAACAACCTCACGGATATGTCCAGAATGACTCTAATAACCATTTTGATGCATCAAGAAATCTCTTTATGGTCTCAAACAAGCTCCTAGAGCTTAATTATGCCAAAAATGGATAGATTTCTTATTGCCCTTCTGGATTCTCTAGATTACCATTAAGTCTAATGTCTGTATCAAGAAAGTAGGAAGCCATCATCATCCTTGTCCTTTTATGTTGATGACCTTATCCTTACTTGTGGTGACTCAAAATTTTAAACCATGTGAAAACTAGCCTTAGAAGAAATTTGAAATGAAAAAAACTTAGGCTTTTTGCACTATTTCCTTGGCCTCAAGTTTGAGAAACTAATGAAGGAATTTTTCTTTCCCAGGTCTAAGTATGTGTGACCTTCTTATTAAGCTTTCACATGGGCCAGTTATAGAGCATCCCTTCTCCCTTCCGGTCGGAGTAAATCTTGTTGCCACTTGTACTTCTCACGAAGTTGATGCCACCACATGCTCGTCGGAGTTAGTTGGTAGCCTCTTATACTTGACTCATACATGTCCTAATCTTTCCTTTGTTGTTGGTCTTGTTTCGATATATGCAAACACCCATGACCATTGGAGAAAAGAAACTAAAGAGATACTTAGCTATGTTAAGTGATGCTTATTCGAGTTTGGTATACATTACAGTTCAAGGAGGACTCCCTTATTGGTTAGTTTCAGTGATTCAAATTGTAGTATTGATAGTCGAAAGTCACGCATGTTATGTTTTCAGCTGTAGTTCGGGACACATCACTTGGGCACATGTAGAAACAACGAGGCTATTACTTTCTTGAGGAAATGATGCAAAGCGGTATTAAATGCAAATCGAGGGAAACCCTATGGCTTAAACAAATCCTTCGGAAGTTTGGATTGCAGTACCGGTATCCATTGAACTTTGGTGTGACAGTCAAAGTTCCATCAAGCTCACCAAAAACAGTTCAACATCAGTGCAACAAACACATGAGATACACATGCACTTCATGACTCATTTCATGATCAAGTTATTGAGTGCTCTTTTTTCCCCTGAAGATCAGTTGGAACATTTTCACAAAGTCTCTTACAGGCAGAAGTTTCTAAAGCTTGATCTATATTAGGAGTTCAAGAAGTTTTCATTAAGGGGATAGGCTCTAATGCCTCAGTCCTTCTCCTATTGTGTCACCAATAGGAGAAGGAAGGAGGAATTAAATCCTATCCCAAGTTGTTCTTAAGGGGGATGTTAGGATATTTGAACATAGGAGTTAGTTAAGATCTATTAGGTCTAATAGCCGTTAGGTAAAGTGTGTTTTCTAGTGTGTTACTTTAGTATGCATTAGTATGCATTTGTAGTTAGGAAATCCAAATGTCCGCGATGTATTCCCGACATAGAGTGATCCGATAATTCCTTCTCTCCTTGATCTTAAGGCCATTGATCCATTGGCTTAACACCCGATTGGTCCATGATCTCTATTTAAAGAACGCAGGGGTCGTTTGCGCGATGATTGAGTGTGAGAAGCTCTCTTGTAAAATCTCTCGTAATCTTTTTCTTTGCATTAAAAAAACTTCTCTAAGTGGCTGCGTTGGTTGGGGCGTGGATGTTTTCCGTAGTGGTTTACCACGTGAAAATATCGATATGCTGATTTTTGATTTGGTTATGTGGCCGATTCTTGAAGGTGTTCTTCCTTTGTTGGAATACCATGTTGTGAACAAGTTCCATCGAGATTCACCTCATTAATAGGTTATGATTAGGCTCTGATCATTCGATCCGGTACCAAGATCCTAGTCTTGGGCGGAGAGCTTATATCATTGTAATGTGAGGGTATGTGATCATGAAAAGTCTCATACGTAGTGAAGTTATTATACGAACAAATGCACGAACCAAAATATGTAGTTACCGCTAAGGAACATGTACTATCAGAGGAATGTTTGATGCAGATTCTTATAGTACCGTTCGCGAATTGAAAGAGTTAATTCCTGTGGATGTCTACATTAGCTAGGTTGCCCACATGAACCAGAGGCTATTATAGATTCTATAATGAAACTTCATGAAAGAAAAGAGAGCTCCAACAAGGAAATAATACAATATTTCATGATAAATCATAGGTTTCATCATGTTAGATTTGGTATTCATACTGGGAACTATGATCAAAGTTATTACATCAATCTTTTGAACCTCAGTTCGAATCTACTTTCGAAATATCCTCTGTAACGTTTAGATCTACTTCAACCTTCAATTCTATTGAATAGCCTTATTACGTCCATTTGATTCGGATGAAGTCGGATGAATATAGATTCCGACTAGTATCGAGCCTCTTATCCATTCAATTCTTCCATATCCCATTATTATGGAAGAGGGATGGATAACGAATCAAAATATTTGATTGACTCATCAATAATGATATATCGTGCACACGATATACGAGAACCAAAAGCAAGATTTGATTGATTTTATACTAGAGCTTATAATGGATTCTATTCCCACCGTAAAATCTTTCCGTTTGAGTTCTCGATCCTACTTTTTTTTTATATGTACGGGAGTATCGAGTTTCAATTGGAACGGACAGGGAGGGTCAATATAAGCAAAGAAGAGCAGGATAGATTGATTCATCTATCTATTTTGACCGGGGTGTCTCCGTATGTACATACATACGTATCTGTCAATATCCATTTATATGGATACATGGATATTGACATCTTACCAGGAACTAGATTTGAACTAGTGGCACGAGGATTTTCAATCCTCTACTCTACCAACTGAGCTATCGAATCTTCCACATGGATCATCCCGAATTACAGGGGTTTCATATGTATCAACTAAAATAAAAGGAAAAACTATTTTCGGTTTGAGGCCGTCTCTTATTTTCAATCTGGATGTCACTAATATGAGAAAAAATGTACTGCGACTGAATAATTTCCAAGTGATTTCATCTATGTGGATCATCTATCACATAATGAATTGATAATGTGATCAACTTATTATCTAATCAACTCGGCTTGTCATAAAATGGATGGATAGATTCATGTTCTAATTTCTTATGTTCATGAAGAAATAAAATAGTGAGGTAAAAGAATCGTGAAGTGAGAATGGATTCGAACTTATGGAATTGGAGAAAATAGATCGGTCGTTTGGGAACAAACCTAGGTGGGGATAGAGGGAATTGAAACCTCCGCGATTACATAAAACCAATGGATTTTTTCCCCCTACTGTAATTTTCATTGTTGTTGACATTGACATGTAGAATTAGACTCTATCTTTATTCTCGTCCAACCATTTATTCCAAAAATTGATTCAATTCTCTATCTAAAGTAGAGAGTTCATAATTGGATTATAATTTTTATCCCAATCATCCCCAAATATCTTTGGGAGTTCCACCCTTTTCCATTTAATGAAATTGATACCTCTATTCTCCCTATCCCTTAACCAACGAAAAATCGAACAATTTTTTTTGATCTTTTCAATCATATATTTTAGAATAAGAAAAAGTGGCATCCAGTATATTGGTATTGCCTCAATAATTAATGGGTCTATAAAGCCAATGGATTTTTCTCCTACTGCAATTTTCATTGTTGTTGACATTGACATGTAGAATTAGACTCTATCTTTATTCTCGTCCAACCATTTATTCCAAAAACTGATTCAATTCTCTATCCAAAGTAGAGAAGTTCATAATTGGATTACTTAATTTTATCCCCCATCATCCCATATCTTTGGGGAGTTCCACCCTTTTCCATTTAATGAAATTGATACCTCTATTCTCCCTATCCCTTAACCAACGAAAAATTGAACAATTTTTTTTTATATTTTCAATCACATATTTTAGAATAAGAAAAAGTGGCATCCAGTATATTGGTATTGCCTCAATAATTAATGTGATCAGTGTTAATATTACACCATGTGAAATCCATATGTTATACCATAATTTTATCCTCTTTTAAATCTTTGAAATTATCCAATCTCGGTCCTTAGCTCCATAGTCATTGGGTTTGATATAAAATCCCAAGTGTTTGATTCCCTTGTTGAGATATACAACTTGATAAGGGAACAAGCTAAGTAAAAAAAAAATTGTCCTCCTCACTAATCCCCATACAAGAGATCAAATATTTCCCCATGTTTACCTTCATCCCCATCGTTGTGCAATACAAATCCAGTATTTCATTAAGTTTCATGGAATCCCTTATGAAACCGTCACAAAATAGAAACATGTCATCCACAAATAAGAGGTGAGATTAAAAAAAAGAAAAAGGTCTTCCCATCATAATACATTTAAATGATCCAAATATTCTTGCATCCAGAATAGCTCTACTTGGCCCTTCTTCTACTATAAGAAAAAGCAATGGAGACAATGGGCATCCCTTCCCAAGTCCCCTTCCTAGACTAAGGAATGAAGAATTTGAACCATTCATAAGCACTAAGAAAGTAGCAGAGGATATATAGCTTGTTATTCATATTACAAAGGGTAGTTGAAATCCAATATGAATCATCATCATTCTTAAGTACAACCAGTTGACCATGTCATAAGCCTTTAAAAGGTCTATTTTTACTACCATTACTAGGATCATTTTTATCTTAATTGTATGCATCCCCTCTTGAGAAACTCCTACAACCTCATGTATTATTTGTCTTCCCTCAAGGAAACCAAAATACTCATTGGATATGACTTTTGAAAGTAATCCTTTGACTCTTCTAGCTATTATTTTGGCAATGATCTTGTAGATACAGTTGCAGAGGGATATCAGTCTAAACCCCTCAAAGGATTTAGGGTCATAATTTTTTTGGATAAATTTTATAAAGGTGGAATTAAAATATGCCAACACTTTACCTAAAGTTATATAATCCTTAACAACTCTTAACAGGTATGCTTCAATGATTTCCTGGAACCTAGAAAATAATTTTGTTGGCCAACCATCAAGATCGGGGATTTTATATTTTTTAAGGGAATGTAAATTTTTCCCAGGCTCATCCTTTGACACTTCCTCAATAATCCCATTGTTATATTCTTCGGAAACAAAATTTGGAAAAAATGAAGTCATCCTTACCACTTTAGCAATGGTAACTCTACTTTCTTCCTTATAAATTACATTGAAGTGTTTCACCCTTGCTTTGGCCAAATCCTCAAATGCCGATACCTATGAGCCATCATTTCTAGTTAAGATCCATGTAGTATTATTATTTCTTCTATGGTTATCATACTTATGAAATTAACCCACGTTTTCATCCCCTAAAGTAAGCCATAATGCTCTGATTTTTAGTGTCCATGCAACCTTCTTTTCATCCAGTAGATTTATGTGCTTCTACTCTAGAGTCTTGTTGACCAAAATTTGGTCACCTATATGTTCCCTCTCCTGGAATAATAAAAAAAAAATATTGGAAGATGAATATTTTTGAACTATTATATGCTCATTGCATATTCCTCGGTATCAACTTCGCCATGCATTTTGTAGAATCGAAATCTAAGTCTCCATGACCAAGATACACATACTTCTATCCAAAAGTCCAATGGAGGTATTACAAGAATAAATATGAAAAAAATTCTAAGTGAGATGTTCTCTCCTCTCCTTTCCCTTCACCTCTATTCATTCTCTCATTTTATACTTAGTAATTTTTCTCATTGTCTCATTACTCTTATATCCCCCTTACCATTTCCCACACTTAGCCATTTTTCCTTATTCCTTTCCACGTTCACATTCATTTCCCTTTTCCTTTATTTTCTCATTTCTTTTTATTTTCCTTTCCATTTTCCTTATCCCATTTTTCCATTTCTTTCCTTTTCCTTTTTTTTCTTTTCCAAAATTTCAAGTAATTCCCTTTATTTCTCATATTTTTCTTTTAATTTTTCATATTTTCCATATTTCTTTCCATGTTTCATGTGATCCATTACATACTTTCCACACTTAGTCTTATTCTCACAATGCACATTGACTCCCGCCACCTTCATAATGCACACAACTCTTTTTACTACTCTTCACTATGTAACTCCTCCAACACTTAGCCAAATATATGAGTTACCACAAGTTCACGGATTAACGGGTTGGTGATATGATATTTATTTCATATGTTATGTGCAAGTCTCTATGACCGATTCTCAAGAATTATAAAATTTTACAACTTATTTTTATTATTATTTACATCTTCTCCATCTCCTCTCCACGTCACCTACACTTATATTTTTTTACACGTATTTCTTACAATGTATTACTGTGGGTTCGTGATTTCTAAGATTTTCACCTACCTTTGCATTCACGTAACCCCGCAAACCCGTCATATTATCTTAATAAAATGTCTCTTGTGATAATTTATATGAGGAAAATCTCCAAGTGACACATGGCACTTGATTAAACAACAAGTTACATCCACATGATTAATGGAGACACGTGGCAGCATACAAGAAGTAACACATGGCATGATTTTATTGGATGACATATGGCATATTCTTATTGGCATATTTTTGGCCTACTGAGTGATGACACGTGGATACATTTGCTTGGGCGACTCATCATTCCTGACTGGGTATATTGGTGGTTGATCAGGCATGCAAAATTATTATTATATTCAACAATTTTCCAAGGGTCCAATCCTTAAAGCCCCATAATCTCCTATCTTCTTTATTTCTTGTCAAGTGTATGTTACACTTAACATTATATAACACTAAGACTATTTTATTCTCATACATGTGAGATAGAAATAATTAAGAAAAGTCGAAATTCAACAAAGGAGGTCGAAATTAGATCAAGGGCCCACATTTTCCCATCAAACTTGATCGATGGTGGTTGAGTCACGATCTTGCAAAGGCTATATCTTGAGCTCCCGACCTCCGTTTGTAGAAAAATTTATACCTTTGGAAAGATATTTTGATGTAGAAGATGATGAGATAGGTATTGAGAGATGAAATTTGCCAAAATTTTATAATAAATTAAAATATTAGTCAGTAACATTTTTATGCCTAGCTGATAAATCGACTCAATACCTCGACTTCACAAGGTCATATCTTGAGATCC
>SNQJ01S0077453.1:0-10281 GCA_010110895.2 Picea sitchensis | reverse complement strand
AACATTGTTCCCATACCTGATTCCCATTACCATATATTAGATACAAATAAGGTCATTTCTTTCCATCCTTAGATGACCCCCCTCGAATCTACCTCAAGCATCTATATAAGTAAAATCCCATCCCCTCAGTGAACTCTTTAGATTTTACACAAATTTAGATCCATCTCCCATGGATTCTTCCAGTAGAATGATATCAATCCGATGGACATCCACTAGACTTTTTCATGGCCAATTTTTTAGAGGGATTCCCTAGCCCTCATAAATTTAAAGAGAGGAAAATCATGGGTTAACCCCTACTATGGACTTTTCTCTAAGAACCCAAAAATGATATTGGTGTTTCCCATTTGCACTCCATAGGTTGCCTTATCTTGAGAAATGGAGATATAAGACTTTCTTCTTCGACCATTTGTCCTTGATTTTTTCTTATCCAATATACCTAGACCCCCATCCATTACCCCCTCACCAGAGACCATGACCTCTTTTTTAGTTCTTATATTATACCTACAGAATTCTTCTGCAGGTTGATAGTCATAGTTACTCTTTATAGGTTCCACCGAATAAAATGACCTTGTCCCTTTACAATAATCCCTCTCCAAATAATATCCCCCTTCTATATTGGAAAGTTTTCCAACCAATAAATGAGGACCATCCAAGAGTATATCTTATTCTTTGGAGATGTATCATCCCCCCAAGGATTAATATGGGGGGCCTCCATAGTACACTCCTTATATAGATTCAATCTTGAATTAAAAAGAAAAAAAGGAAATGAGGGGATGTGTTCCTTTGGTGACTTATCAATGTCCTCCATGTAAGTCTTTGTCTCTGGAAGGCTTGTGTGAAGAAAATCCTTTGGTTGTTGAGACCTGGAAAATAGATCAGCTCCCAATATCTTATTTTCCTCTGGATTTTCTTTCTCTTTGTTGCCTTGATCACATTTTGATACTAAGCTCAAAAGTTTATGATCCCCAACCTGCATATTATGTGCTACCCCTATGGTTATTTTCTCCCTCAACTCCTTTAGTAAAACATCATTTTTCACTCACACCATTTTTCGAAAAGGGGCTTCACAATTTTACACTACATGCCCAAATCGATGACACCTCACTCATCTAAATGGGACCCCTAGATAATCTAGTTGTTGGGTATGGATAAAAAAACCCTTTTGTAATGTCAATTCTTCCATCAAACCTTCCCACAAATCTATACATATCAGGACTTTCACCACTGACAAGAGACCGATATCAAAGAAACTCATGTCTGCATCCAAAAAATAGCCAAGCTTATTTCTAAATTCCTTGAAAACTTCATATGACCAGAAGTCTAGGGGTAACCCAGAAAATTTTGCTCATAATAGTGTGAAATCCATTTTCTCGGTTCAGGCATCAAAAAAGGTGAGCAATTATTTAGGTTCAGTGAGGTGGACTCACATCTCTAGATACCTTCATTATCTTCCTCGCCTCCTATGTTGATCCAAGCATAAACCCCATCCAACCCTGCATGAGGATTAAAAAAATTGGCATATACCCCAACAGTGGATTCCATACTTCCCCAACCCATTTTCATATATTTTCCTCACTCATACGATGCCTGAAAAACCTTCCAACTAGATCATATTCCGATAATCCCATTACTTCATGCATTTTTATGTCCTCGCCAAGCACCAATTTCACTTGTGCACCCTTTTATCTGACACATTTTATAGTTTTATTCTTCTGGGGACTTGAAACTTCCCTCTTGGCATCCTTAGAATAGTTCGAAGTGCCAACACAAGCATCTATATATTTCCCGAACAAACTATTTTCCCCATTTAAAACACTAGAACTGGGATGATAAACTTCATTTACCTGCCCTTTACATATGGGATCCTCTCCTTCCTCACCCTCTAATGAATAAATTTCACCACCACTTCGAGATGCAAATTTATCATGTAAATTCTTTGAGACTATAACTGAATAGGGTCAGAACCCACCACCCCTCTTTCTGTCACCTCCTCAAGAGAGTCCTTCACCTATATCTTCTCACCACATGTATCCTGAATAAATATATTTGGTTAACCTCCAAAACCAAAACCCTCGGAATTCCTTGAAGCTAGTACCAGGTGAAACCCTCCATGGAGTGTTTCAATCATGTGTCGAGTGGAGCTTGAAACAAATCCTCCTAAGACTGACCATGCCTCCATAATTTCACTGACTCTGAGAGCCTCTGAATTTTCATCCCATATATACTACGGGCAAATGAACTAACAAATTGAGTTCAATTCCTCCAAATAGAAGGCTCCACTTCCATTGCACAGGATGACAACCTTAAATACCCATCCTTTATCATAAGCGACATGAACTATTGGATTTAATATCAATTCCCCCCGTACAACCTCTTGTGCATCTGACTTCACACCTCCAGTAACAACGCCACCTGAGAGTAATATTGACAAAGGTTTTAAGTCTGACACTTGTCCATATTTTGATCCATATGAAGTACCTTCCATCACCATGGCCAACTTTGCACTTTCCCAAATATCCTGACACTCAAGGGGGTCTAGAGAGTAGTCCACCAATTTTCTATCCATCATCAGAAAACCACCCTATTAAACCATAGTTCTCCTTAGATCCATTGGAAAAGTTGTCTTATAAATATTGTAATGATAATAAAAATTGTGATATATCGAGATTACAAACTTAGTTTATTATAATGTTTGAGCTTTCAAAGTTGTGTCCTTGATGAGAGGGGATTTTCTTAGGAAATTGAATTTTAATAAAAGATATTATCATATTATTTAACTAATCAAACAATTTTTCTAAATTAAAATAATTGATTTATTATTATTATTTTAATAATATTATTTTTAAATCCCGGATGGGCTTCCACGTAGCTATGAGAGGCCACGTAGCCTGCCCTAGGTCCAAGCCATAAATATGGAAGGCCGCGCCCTTCACCTCAATCTTGAATGAAGGGCGGCCATTACTACCTATTGAGAAGGGGAGGACAACTCCCTCGCGTGAAGCTGATGGCGAAACCAAGGTGTAAATGTGGTGGAGGGATCAATACTGTGGTCATGTCAAGCCTGTGCTTATCTCTCCCGCTCGGAATAGGTTGGATCTATTTCTCTCTCGTGCTCCACCTCCCTGGCCGCTCCGAGAATGAGACTTGMATGTAGTGGATTCTTATTGAGYTTACCCAGAGAATTATCAATCCTCCTGACCTAGCCATGCCAAGGGAAAGAGGCAAGTTGAGGCATGGCCCAACCTRGTACAATCTAGCTACCCGACAGAGGCGTGTGTAGAGGATGGAACGTACCCTGTCCATAACTTGGACTYAGAGATGGGAGAAGCCAAGAACATCGCTAATGGCATATTTCGAGGAGGAGATTCTGGAGGAACCCATCCATGTTCCTCCAGAATCTCTCCTCTTCACATTCCTGGATGATATGYAGACCCCTAGCCATAACCTAACAAGAACAAGCACCCCAGCTGCCATGGAGGGAGCTACATGGATAATTGAAGAGGAATTCTCAGGGGAATTCCTACATATGGATTATATTTCCTCAATTCAAGACACRAACTACCCAATTGCTATAGCGGGGGAGGAGGTAAAGGCGGTGGAGTTCATTGACACTGGTACAACAGTGGAGGAGGTCAAGGCGATGGAGGYCATGGACACTGGTACAACAATGGAAGAGGTCAAGGCGGTGGAGGTCATGGTCATTTCGTTGGAGGACTTGGGAGCTGAGGTGGAGGGCCACCCAGTCTTGGCACCTCCACCACTCACTGCTCTCCCTGATTTATGCCATGCTCCACCACCTTTATTCAATCTAGAGTAGCTCGAGCTCATCTTCGAGCTAAGGAGCCAGATGGTAGACCGGATACACCAGGACACCCTCATGTACCAGAGGATCAACATGTTTTATGATGTATTCTCAAATGCACCAGCAACTCAGCGATGCCCAACCTGCGTAAGGCCTTTCATGCTCCAGCCCAGAGATGGCGCTTCCATAGGCGCTCTAGATGACATGCCCCCAGGTGCTAATGTTTAATTTATTTTCTATGGATACCTCACACATTCTCTACCTAACTCTCTATTCGACGATGATGCAATTTTACAGTTCAACCCTCTTTTTTTAGTTGGTAGATTTTCTTAGATGCATAGAATAGTTTAGTAAGAACATGAATCCACCACCTGCCCTGGTTTCCATTTGGCAGGGCAAATAGCTGATAACTATTTTGTCTAAAATTATCACAGTCTACCACATGTTCTGGTTTCAGCTAATTTAACAGAACATGTGGCAGACTACTGACATGTGGAATTTTTATACTATAAAAACATAGTAATAGAAAACGCCCTTTTTATTTAAAAAAAATAAATTATTTTTTAAAATATATATTTATTAAAGAATATTTTTGAGAAAACAAAATATAAACTTGTTTATATATAAATTATATATGTATTTGTTTATATAGATAGAAATATATTTTAATAATCTCTAGGATTATTCCAATCAGTTTGTCCCATTATTGTGAGGATATGCAAGTTCTAGGTTGACTTCCACTCAGATAGATGCATTAAATTTAGATCACCCACTTTATATTGAGTATTATGTTATTTTCGAGATGAGGAAAAGTATTTGGAAGTCTATTATAAAATTATTTCAAACTAAAAAATAATGTTTTAGTAAGCAATTTAAATTTAATTTAAATTTATTCTTACATTAGAATTTCTCTTTTTCTTAGAAATATAGGAAAAAATGTTGAAATGACATTTGAACACTAAAATTTAGGATTGAAGAAACATTTGTATGTTGTTTCTCATTACCGTTATCTGTACGAGGCAATGGAATAACATCAATAGAGCAATATATGAGTTCCATGTGGCATATTATTATTTGTCTTTAGTTTAATGACAAATTTGTTTATAGATATGTAGTTTGATGGAAAATTGTGAAGTGATGAAAGTTTTATTAATATTAAAATTAGCAACTAAATTTTTTAAAATAAATATAAATATTTAATAATTTTAATAATATAATTATTTAATTATAAATTATAAATTATAAATAATATTTAAAAACAAAATTAATTATAATTATATCTAAACTCTTGATAAATATCTATACTTATTTTATTATAAAATATTAATTTTATATGTATATTATAAAAGAAGATAACTTATCATAGACCATGAGATATTTGGGATTCAATTTTATAAGAAATTTAGAATATATGTGTATTAAAGAAGTATATTTTACATTTCAATAACACGAAGATTATTACAGTGGATTATTATAATGGATTGAATATAATATTGATTTTATGTTTAATTAAAAATATATAAATACTATAAGGGTGGTTTTCCTGTGGTAGTGTTAGTTGATATGGTGGTTTCAATCATCATTTTAATATTTTTCTGGTGTAGATGAGTCCACCCTTATTGTTTCTTAGTGTTGTTGGAAGCATATGGGATCRTTTGTCCCTCCCGGTGGTGGGATTTTCTTGTTTGTTTTCTGGGGATTGGGAGTTCTGAGTTTGGGGTGTTAGGTCTGCAAGTGCTCTAGACAGTCCCCCTCCTTTAGCAAGGATATGTCAATGGCTAATGAAAAGGCATTTGACCTATCAGAATCAAGTAAGAGAGACACCAAACATAGGAGGTCTCAAAAACCCTCAATCCAAAGGAAGGCCTCACAAAGAACTCGGGGCATGGGGGTGAGAGAGTTTCCTAATAGGCCAAGATAATCTATGACAAGCATATTCCACCGAAAACAAAACAAAGAATGGAAAAAATGGTAGGCATGGCAAGAATGAGAAGCAAGGAGACCTCGAAGCAAATAATACAACCAGATTTTCATGAGTTCTATTGGCTCACAAAAACTCTAGTTTCCCTGTCAATGGGTGATAAGGAGGATAGGCAAGTGGATACCTTGGACATAATTAGAAGACTCGAAGCTAAATTCACAGTGTTGTGTAGAGTGTCCTTTGGGATAAACTTTAAGGTTCAAGATTGGGATCCAAATAATAATGATGAACTGGTAGATGTGATAGGTACCTTAGGCTCTTAGGGTACCAGTGCTAACTCGATTACCATTTGTTGGAATACTGAGAGGGGGGGTTGAATCAGTATTACCCCTTTTTCAATAACTAGCAGTTACTTTTTATATTTCATTGACTACCACAATAACTCAACAATGAATTGTATGCAAAATCAATTATGTAAATATATTTAACAACAATTACAAGGTTTTATGAATAACAATGAAGGACACCAATCCTTTTTAGAGCACCAACTCTAGGAGACACCAATCCCCTTCTTTAGGGCACCAACCCTAGGAAGCACCAACTCCCTTGTCTTTAGGACACCAACCTTGGGAAGCACCAACACCCTTGTATTTAGGTCTCCAACCCTAGGAAGAACCAACTCCCTTGTATTTAGGTCTCCAACCCTAGGAAGCACCAACTCCCTTGTCTTTTACAATTTGCTTAGTAAGGATATGAATTCATCCATGCTCCTCCCTTCCATCCTCACTGCATAATAATCTTCAGTTCTTCTTCTTGGACTCTACTTCTATTTTGAACTTATGATCTGGGCTACAGAGACACTTTCTTCTCACCACTGTTTCTCGTTTATATACTCTTCCAACTGGTGTGAGCTATGAAACATTGTGTCCCTTTGTTTGGACCATCACACCTCTTCATTAATAATAACCTCGTTTTTTTTTCTTTATTCAAATATTATCGAGAACCCTTTTCAATTTAATGAAAATGCTTTTCATTAATCAATCACAAGATCAATTTCATTTAACTTAATTTCACGTCTCTACAAATATTTCATAAATCAATTTCTATAGAGGCGCTTCCTTCAAACCATTTACATATTACCATAGGCGTAGGACCGCGGGCTTATTAATTTAAGTGTTGCCTCATCTTTTCGCCCTTTGTGTCTTTATTTCATATGACCATAGGTGGTGACCATGTGCTAAGACAAGCAAGTGATTGATCACTTATCAATATCAATGATCATGTTTTAATGTTACAATGAGATGGGCGGTTCTCATTTACTTCAGGACTTCAGCTATTCGCGGCTCTCGAATTTTGGAGTACCAATTCCTCTGGAGTAATTACCTACCGAATAATTCATTCAGCAGTGGTGACCGCTTGTTGTCGGTTAACACTTCCACTTATGCTATCCTTCCATTGTACTTTATCAACGGTCGAGTACGCTCCCAAAGTAGATCAACAATTAGCGTTGATTTCGGCTTTCAACACTTCGAGTGATTTCTCCTTCACAGACCTTCAATATTCCGGAGTTGATTTTGCTAAAGTATATCGAACAGTTGGATGATATTTGCACAATGAACGATTCTCATTCATTTCGAAACTTCGAGACTCTGGGCTTTTGCTGGTGGAAAAACTCCCGAAGTACATACTCCCGGAGTGACGTGGCATTGACCGAGTGGCTTCCACGTGTCACATGGTTTCGTGACTTACACATACCTTAAATGATAATAACACCTTGACACTTGTCACAATCTGATTGCACCATGTGTCCTTGCTGGCATAGTTTTGTTGACGTGGATCTCCTCATGTGGCACATGTTCTTCTCCTGGATCTAATGGTTCTCCTAACTCCCAAAATGTATTTCAGATTGATGGTTGAGAGTGACTTCGGAACTTTGGCCTTTTGGGTGAACTCATATGTTCTGAATCCTTTTTCTCCGAAGTGGTCAGCGCCGAAGTTGACTATTATTCTGATCCTGCGATCATCATGTATTGTCCAGATCCGATGGTCCTCATTTACTTTGGGACTTAGGGGCTCCAACCTTCTTCTTTTCTTATCCTATCCTTCCACTTTACTCGATCCAACGGTTGAGAAAGATCTCGAAGCAGATCAACGATCAAGGATGATAGTGGGGTCCTCAACTAGCATGACGTTTAAAACTATCGTCGAGTTCTATAATGGAAACTGCTCATTTGTAGTGGAACTGATGCCAACCGTAGATCTATTGGCGGGTGACCATCGACGGTCATTGTGGATTCTGAAACCATAACTTGCGTGTGGTTTAGCCGATCACCCAAACTTTGCAATTGAAGTTGTGTGATTATTGGTGGATCAACCACAGTCATCGATCTTTGAATCTATAAGATCTGACAGTCTAGACTAATTACGGTATTGGAAATAACACATTGTTTAATTCTCCTTTCACTCTCCGCAATATATCCCTACCGTTGATCTCGTGCTTGCATATCCAACGGTCCTGATTTGATCTGATCATTGACTATTCCTCCAACGATCCTTCTCTTGTAATCTGAAGGTCTAGACTAATTGCGGGATTGGGAATAACATGTTGTTTAATTCTCCTTTTTCTCTCTGCAATCCATACCTGTCGTTGATCTGGCGCTTGTGTATCCAACGGTCCTGACTTGATCTGATCATGTTTCTGCAATGCGCTTTCCCTTCTGAGCTTTATGTGTGTGATCTCTTCTGATCTTCTGATTTGTTAATCTTCAGTTGCTAACCCTTCTGATCTATTAATCTTCAGTTGATTTTATGCATGCTACCTCTCTTAAGATATAAGTAGATTCTTCTACACTTTGTTCATACCAACTCATAATTATAATGTAATGACANATCTTCTGATTTGTTAATCTTCAGTTGCTAACCCTTCTGATCTATTAATCTTCAGTTGATTTTATGCATGCTACCTCTCTTAAGATATAAGTAGATTCTTCTACACTTTGTTCATACCAACTCATAATTATAATGTAATGACATCGGCTTTTGACATCAATGAAAATATATCCAACAATCTCCCCCTTTGACATTCAGAGAAACACTCTAACTTCATACAAAAACTCCCCCTATGATGATTCTTTTTTCTATGAAGTTACTCTCCCCCTTTGACATCAATGGAAAAGGGTTGCCCCCCCTATTATTAATCTATGTCTATTTGTTGCTAACCAGAATCTGAACTTGGGTAACTCCCCCCGCAATCATGCTCTGTCATAATTGAATGACTCCCCCTATCAATATGCTCTCTCTGCCTATGACTACTCTCCCCCTTTGTTTATGAAGGAGTAGCTCTTCTTGACAAGATTTCTCCCTCTGTCATTTCTACAGGATGCCATGTTTACCACCATATACATTCTATTGTTTCAGCTGTGGATATTGTTGTCCTACTGGAACACTGTGCAATTTGAAGCTTATACTTTTCAAATGACCTTTCGACATGTCCATTGCTTCTCATCGATCTCTAACTAGATGTATCCATCTTTATCCAAGATGCTTCTTTACTATACATTGCTTCTCAAACTCATCTGAGAGACTTTATACTTTGCTTGCCATATGCCTTGTCTTGCTGATAGAATGTAATCTATTCTACTAGAGTTGATCTAGTTATCCAACCAACTTAGGCACACATCGACCAACCAATATATCTTTCATATTTTCTCTATCACAACCATTGTCTCTGAAATTTTAGTTTCTAGTCTTTTCATTTTCAAACTTGTACTCAGTTAATCTTTATCATCACCTCACTACTGCATAATTTTCCATTTCTTTCTCACATGGTAACTTCCATTTAGGGTTTGTCCACTTATAACCATTATGATACCACTACATAGCCTGCAATGTTCCTAGGCAGATGAAGACCTGCAATAAACTATGTCATATTCTACATAGAGTTATACCATCAAACCTTGATGCTTTCGATGATCATATTCATTTTAATGTGCTTCAGTGCTTATAGGAGCATCACCATGAATGATTTTTAAGTATTCCCTAATTTCTCCTTCCCTTCTTTGTTTTTAACTTTTCTTTGAGAAGGAGTTTCAGTGGACCATTAAAATAGGATTGAAAAATTTCTGAGATAATCATCACTCAATTCTTCTGGTTGTTCTATTGTCAAAGATTCATCATCAACGTCACTATCATGTGCACTAGAAGGTTCTTTATCCTTGTTTTGAGAATATTCCTATCTTAATTTCCATTCGTTGGGTAATGGATAATATTCTTGTATGTGTTGGATCATGTTTTCATTGATGCCAATGGTTTGATTGATTGATGTCAAGTGATTGATTGATTTCAAAGGATTGATTGATTGATGATTTATGTAATATAATATGTATTGTCCTTGATGCGAATGCATAGATGAAGATGGATCAATGAGTTTTCATTGATAGATGATGAAGATGGATCGATGTGGTTCCATTGGTATATGATGCATTGTTGGAAAATTTTATAGATGACTCATTATTGTCTTATCATGATTGATAAGGTGCACAAATGGATGAACTCCAAT